>SJYT01047699.1:293369-342402 GCA_006410635.1 Cephalophus harveyi
TCCATACATGACCACAGGAAAAACCATAGCCTTGACTAGACGGACCTTAGTCGGCAAAGTAATGTCTCTGCTTTTGAATATGCTATCTAGGTTGGTCATAACTTTTCTTCCAAGGAGTAAGCATCTTTTAATTTCATGGCTCTCTTGCCTAAAATATTCCATGGACAGAGGAGCCTGCTGGGCTACAGTCCATGGGATCACAAAGAGTTGGACACGACTGAGTGACTTTACAGTCACACACCAAGACGTTGTGAAAGCAAAGCCCAACAGACTTAGGAGGATGGAGAGCACGTTCGCTAAAAGGAAAGCAGAGAGAGAAATCAAAAGGAGGGATGAAACAGAGAAAAAGCAAAAGGGTTAATAAAGGTCTTGCTAAAGAGAGATTTACTGTAATTCCTCCCTCACTGCTGCTTTGTCAGTACAGTACTTATATGTATTACAGAAATAACAATGTATAAATTACTGAAATTTCTCTATTCAAAATCCATTGTCAAAGTAGAAGTCTCCAATGAAACTGCTGTGTTAAGACCACTAACAGCAAGTCTTGGGAATTTAAGAATATTTCTATATTTTCAATATTTTAGGTTAAAGTTACCCATTTCTCAGGATTTGTTACACCGTGTGTACTCTTTGGGACCCCGTGTGCCACAGCCCACCAGGCTCCTCTGTCCTCGGAATTTTCCAGGCAAGAATACTGGCGTGGGTTGCCATTTCCTACTCCAAGGGATACCTTGTGTGATTTTCATTAATTTAAAGAATTATATAGATTTTGGGGTGAAATGTAGGCGTTTTCTGACTGCTCACTATGTATTTAAAAAAATCCCCTCTTCATGTCAGACATAACTATACTGACACCCAAATTCTATATATTTAGAAATGTTTTTGGATGAGCAGTTTAACTTAGTTGGACTTCCAACATCTTTCATCGTATGCTTTGCATGTGAAAAAGGAGAATTTACCTCACTTTGTCTTATTTTTTCATGATTCTCTGGAATGTATTCCTTGTAGAAAGCCTTACATTTAAAGTTGTCAAACACAGTTGATCTTCAATTAGAACATGCATAAAAGAGCAAATTGTTATAATGTCTATTTCATGCTTTGCTCAAAATGAAGGAGAAATGCATAAGGTTTTATATGAATTGAATAGATAATCTTCATTTCACAAATAATTTGCATATAGAATGAGTGTTATTATAGGGAGTTACTAATGTAATCAAGAAGATCAGTTTCTTGTTTTCTATTTTAAGTCATGATCTGAATCTTTCATCATTAAGAATGTAGCTTAGATTTTGCTGACTGGAATATATTATTATTTCTAATCTTAGTTTCCTTTGTATGGCAAATATGTTGGTGGGGTTTTCTACTTATTGAAATCTCATTTTGGTATTTCAGAATTTTTATTATATTCAATGTAATCTCAAATCATTTTTTAGGTAAAGAAATCTTAATATGAATTTGTAAAAGAATATTAAATACAGTGTGTTACAAAGCGGTTCCATCATCTTTCTCCCTCTTGGTCCCCTATGAGATTTATTTTCCCATAATCTGACAATTTTCTTAAAAATTATATTTACCTCTGTTAACATAAATTCTACATCAATGGTTATTCATTGTAGTAAAGAAACATTAACATTTTTTCTGTTTTTATCCAGTTTTGGTCTATGATGGTTTCTGATGGTCTTTCTTTTATTTTATTCAGAGTACATTAATGTGATTTTCCCAGGAAAGGTTTGCTGAAAATAGCCTCTCTTATCTGTGACTGTGGTTTAGAAAGTTTATGTATGTCAATATTTCAAATGACTAATATATTCAGTATCTTTAATGGCAGGAGAAGGAAAGCAAATAGAGAAGCAGACCAAGTGTAATTGAGGGACACACACCATGGGGTGTCTGTTGTTGTGGTTCTCTACTTTCCACTGTGCTTTTGTAGCATCCAAGGTAAATGATTTTGAATACAGTTGATGTACAGACTTATTTAGGATTCAATTACCAAAATTTACATTATTATTAAAATTTAATAAACTTCTGGTGCCATTTTATCACTACAGGTGATGTCTGAATATCTGAAAAGAAGTGATTTTTCTTTCTTTCTTTGCATTTTTATGGCTTACTGGTATTTATACTTTATTTTCACTCAAAATAATTAAAGAAAAATATTGTTCTGGTGGGGGCTTTAGAGGTCCATGCTGAAACCCAATTGTGTGGCTTAGGGAATCTGGAGCAAGAGAGAGGGTTGCCGAGTCTGTGTTCCAGCCCCATCCCAGTGCTGTATCGGTTCCTATCCCTGAACGTGTATGGTAACCGTCTGCAGCTCTTTAAACAAGATTAGACCTCGACCCTAGAGACACTGAAATCCAGGATTTAGAGTGGGTCCTGCTGCTGCTGCTGCTGCTGCTAAGTCGCTTCAGTTGTGTCTGACTCTGTGCGACCCTGTGGATGGCAGCCCACCAGGCTTTCCTGTCCCTGGGATTCTCCAGGCAAGAACACTGGAGTGGGTTGCCACGTTCTTCTCCAATGCATGAAAGTGAAAAGTGAAAGTAAAAGTGAAGTCACTCCGTGGTGTCCCACTCTGCGACCCCCTGGACTGCAGCCTACCAGGCTCCTCGGTCCATGGGGTTTTCCAGGCCAGAACAGTGGAGTGGGTTGCCATCTCCTTCTCCAATGCATGAAAGTGAAAAGTGAAAGTGAAGTCGCTCAGTCGTGTCCGACTCTTTGTGACCCTCTGGACTGCAGCCTACCGGGCTCCTCGGTCCATGGGGTTTTCCAGGCAAGAGTACTGGAGTGGGGTGCCATTGCCTTCTCCGAGAGTGGGTCCTAGGCATTCCTAACTTTTATATCTATAGTGATTATGATTGTGATGGCCTGTCAAGGCTGAAAATATTTATTTCATGCATTTAATTTTCCAGAAAGAATTTAAGAACACAAGTAATTTCTTACTAGCAGAATTGAAGTTAGAATTAGGCCACCTGATACTCTCATTTTCAGTTTAAACACAAACTCGGTGAACAGTTTCCTTACCTGGATCCACCAGCCTGTTCTGCAATTCTAACTGAATTGTTAAACTCCTCTGAGTTTTAGAGGCACTGTGTCTGGATGTGCAGACCATGTGTAGAAATAAAAACTGGTATTCCTGTATAGATAACAAAAAGAAATTGCTGAGTTGTCATACCAATACCACTTAATTATTTAATTATGTGTATCTCTTGGGTGTGTACAATTTTTACATATATTTTTTATAGGAAATGCACTCATCCTCTGTTATCAGCATGCTTCTTTCTTATTCATTCATTTATGAAGTGATGGTGATGGTGAAGTCGCTCAGTCGTGTCCGACTCTTTGCGACCCCGTGGACTGTAACCTACTAGGCTTCTCTGTCCATGGGGTTCTCCAGGCAAGAATACTGGAGTGGGTTGCCATTTCCTTCTCCAGGGGGTCTTCCCGACCCAGGGATAGTCAACCTTTAACACATCTGTTACTCTTGCATACCAACATCAGTCATCAGACTTTTTCAATGCCAACAAAAGTACATGCTTAAGGATCATTTAAAGATAAAAGAAAGGTTACAGATATTGTTGTATTGTATAGCATCACTCTTATCCTTGTACAAGCAACATATTGAGTTAGTGAGTTTGGTTTTGCTGAAGGTCACTGAAAACTGGATAATTGTTTTCCTAGTTTGCCCTATTGTAACAGTCCTGGTGTGTGCTTTTCCAGACTTAATTATTAATAGTGACCTTTTAACAAATGTGTTCTAGCTTGGATGATACTTTTTATGATCAGTCTATTTAAAAATAAAAGCCAGTACTTTTTAAGTCAATTCTTGTACCAAGTTACAGAGAAAGGAATTTTTTAAATTCATACCCTAGGAAAACACAGCTTGCTAGATGTTTTATATAGTTTACACAAGTCCTTGCCATAGAGAAATAAACCAACCAATCAGTGTTTAAGCTTTTTTCTTCCCTTGCTTCCTTTTCTTATTTCAAAGAAATATTTGAATATTTACCAAATATCTACACTGTGTCTGCCTGAATGCTAGGAAATGAGTACAGAATAGTGAAGGGGATGAGGACTCAATGAACCTGAGGAGGTTTCTGAGACAGCGTAGGAGCAGCTGTACGTGCACCAATTAGGCAAGGAAAAGAGCATTTTTAGACCCGTTCCTGGGGAGTAGTGTCCATTGCCTGGTGTTCCAAGCATATGTATGAACTGAAAAATCTGTTTTTCCAGACTCTTTATGTCCAAGGTTCCATGAGCCATTTTGACGCAGCAGGGCGGAAAATGGAAAATCCAAATTAGAATCCGCGATATTCAGTAGATGGAGGAAAAATGCTGGGGACATAGTCCATGTAAAACCTGGACTATTTTCTTCTGATATGACAGTAATTTTCTTTTGGGTTGCAACAGAATTCAAGGGGCGGAAATGATATTACAAAATCAGATGCAGACCCCGAGCCCTCCAGCGCCTCTTTTCTTCTGTGGCATGCTTTCCTTGGTGGACTGAGTTTTTTCATGGTCCTTATTGCTGGGACTATAGTCCTTTTTTTTCTTACTTTCATTACGGGTATGAGATTACTACCTACCTTCAGATACCAAGTTGGGTCGGGGGTGGGTCCTCCCTCTGCCGTCACCCCATGCTTGTAACCTGATGTTATCTTAGGGTAGAGAAAACAGGCAAGACAGAGGCCCGTCCCAGAGATACACTTCATATTGATACTGATCTTGTTCCACCCCAGTTCTATCTTTTCTACTCTATTCCAGAGAACACCGGGTAGCTCTCAACTGGGAAAATATTAAAATCCTAGCAAGTTTTTTTTTTTAATTTATTGCTTGTCTCAGTGCATAAGCTCATGGAAATCAAAAGTCAAGAATTTTGCCTTTCTATTCTGTCCCTCATCTTTTTTTAAAAAAAAAACAGTAAAAGCACCTTCTTGAAGGCATAAAGGTCTTCTTTCTCCTTAAGTGGCTGAACAGAGGATGATTAGATGACATAAAGGAAATGTAGGATTAAAAATTGACCCTGTAATGCATCACCTGGTTTTCCTGGTGTAGAGTAATTGCTGACCTCTTTATAATCCAATTAAAGTGCCCAAGTACACACACTTGAGAACTATAGTATCTAGCCTGGGTGTCCTCACACACCAGTGGTGCTCAAGCATCGTGGTCTTGCATCCTCAAGCACACCATGCAGCGTGGAGTTTAAAATAAGGACTGCAGAGTCAAATGGCTGGATTTGCATTCTAACTCTGTTACTTACTGACTGTGGGGCTTTGAGCACATTATTTAGGCTCACTGTGTATCTATTTCCTCATCTGTAAATTGGAGGTATTATTATTTTATTATTTATTACTTTATTATTAAAGCCTTCCTTATCTTCTGTTGGGAATAAAATGATATAATCCATATGGAACGTACAGCACAGTCCTTGGCATATATTAGGCACTCAATAAATGTTAGCTGGTGTTATACATGTTTAGTGGCAGCTTAACTTGCATGTTATCTGGAACTGCTGCTGTCTGAATAGAAATAGTTAGGAGAGGAAGTTCTTACCCCAGACTCCCTTCCCCAGTAGAAATGGAGCATTCCCTTGCTTGAACGCAACGCAGTCTATAGACTCCAAATTTAGTACTTAACTAAAGCTTACGTTCACTTGAAGGTAGGTGGGGCTCTGAATTTAGTCTTCTAGTTTAAATGTAGTTCCATGAAGATCCTTAAATTCAGTGAATGTAGTTGACTCTCTGTCCCCTTTCCAGAAACCAGCCTCTCGCCTCTGTTCTTCTCACCTCCCTCATGGTGCTAGCATCTGTGAGCTTTTCCCACCTGATCGCCTGGAACCGCCTTTGGATCTTGAGCGGCCCTCCCCTGCACTGTCTCAGTGTCTCCCTGGGGTTTCCAGCACTCTCCTGAGCTACAGACTCCCTAGTTCTTTCCTTAAGGTGTCATTTCCTCTGCACCCGCCTCTGGAGGCCGCTGTGTTTTCTCTCCAGTTCCATATGTGGAAACATAAGGATGTCAGGGAGATGTTCTGAGCATCTCAATTCATGTTTCTGCTTTCTCGGCTTTTTTTTGTTTCTTTTATTGTCCAGCCTCCGCTTTTCTGTAGCTGATAGCTCTCTAGCCACGCTGTGTTTTATTTTTTCCTGTGTCCCTCTTGTAGATTCGTGGAGGTCTTTGCTTCATGGCTTATTTTCCCGTTCATAATTTATGCCATCAGAAGAGCACCCAAGCCTCCTTGGTCCCTTTGATATCAGTGCTCAGGAATTCTGCCCAGGAAACTCACTGTGTCATCACTTCTGGGTTTGCTCGTGTTCTGCCTGGAACTCGTGCTCTCCCCAGCCTTTTCAACTCTTTTTCTCCCGTGCTGCACCTGTAGCATCATCCTTCCTACCTGCGTTAATCTAATGACTTTCTTGTCTAGCCCTTTACTGAGATGCCTGCTAGAATCGCTAATACAGATTATTTTAACTTGTACGTATTCTTCAACAGCTTCTTGTCTGATTTTGCAAAACAGCAATTCAAAACTTTTCTCTCCAGCTAATTATCAAAGAAGATGTTCCATACTGGCTCCACTGGAAACTTGATCAGCCTAATTGTGGGATCCAACTGCAGCATCAGTTGATAGGAAACAAAATTGTGTGTGTGTGTGTGTGGTGCTTGGAGAATAGCATCAGCAATTGACAACTTGAGGTGCGAAGTAAATCTGGGCTTGGTTGCTACTACTGCAGCATCTGGGCAGCAGGACTTGAGGCGATGAAACTGGGAAATAAGACATACTCACTGGTGGGCCCGCTGGTGAAGAATCTGCCTGCCGTGTGGGAGACCCAGGTTCGATCCCTGGGTTGGGAAGATCCCCTGAAGAATACTACCCACTCCAGTATTCTAGCCTGGAGAATTCCATGGATTGTATAGTCCATGGGGTTGCAAAGAGTCAGACATGACTGAAAGACTTGCGCTTTCACACATATATAAAATATATGTGTATCTTATAAGTATGCATCTTTTCAGCCAAAGATAAGTAAAAAGATGTACTGTTATTCTGAATTTCTTTATACTTTGGAATACATATATATATACATGAATCCAGGGCCATGTTACTGATTGTGCAGCCCCATTTACTAAGGTAAGAACAAAGAGGAACTTGCCCCCAGTTATTCAAAATGGAAAAGAGCAAATGTTATGTTTTGCTGAATGTTTTCCTTTTGTTTTAGGTTTGAAGGATTTGTTAACAAAAGAAACCAGTCGTTACACACAATTTCAATTCTTTATGGAAGATTAATTTGACTTAATTTCATGATATAGTTACTAAAAGAAAGGAAATAGAAACAACAGAGCAAAATAACAGCGAAATTGGGTCAACCACCTACACCCAGACTTGAACAGACCTGGGAATCCCCTCACATTAACAGCCACATGGAGACCCAGTTGGGAAAGGGTCTGACCGGGAGGTGTGGCCACTACCCCCCACCCCTCACCCCCACACCGACACCCTGGATGAGACCCCAGATTGCAGCTGTGGGGGCTTCTGCTTATAATCCCAGGTCGCAAGTTGATACCATCATCAGTTTGTAAGCAAAAATGCAGCTCTGGTTTTTCTTTTTACAAGGCTGTTTGTTTCCCCTTGTGAGTCAGAACATTTCCTTAGGCCCAGAGGAGGATGGAGAAGGGGCTGCCTAGACCCCCAGGGACTTAAGAGGTTGCACACCCACTCCTCTGTTATCTGAAGTGCTGGCTGACTTGCTGGTTACAGTTGGTGTGTTTACCAGCAGACATGTAGTCCAGGAGGATCCAGGCGAGGTCAGCAGGTGGTCAGGGTCTTGTCCCCCTACTTCTGAAGCCTAAACAAGACTACCTCCATTTTAATTTCCCTAACAGCATACATGGGAGGAGCATTTGAACAAGATGATGTAGACAGCAGTTTGCCTCAGCAGTTGGAACAGCCAGTCAGCCAGGTGTCCAGCCTCTGCCTCAGCCCCTCCAGGCCTTTCGACACTCTCTTCAGAGTCTTCTTTGGAGAAAGAAACTGATAATGTTCTTATTGCACTTTATCTGGGAGTGACTCTCAAATTTAGACTTCCATAGAAGCTCTTGGGGGGCTTGGGAAAATGATGATTTCTGGACTGCATCCTAGAGATTTTAGATTCTGAGCTTGCCCAGCAATCTGCATTTTAATTAAACATGCTGTGTTTCTCTATTGCTACTGCTCCAAAAATCACATTTTGAGAAAACACTGACCTACATAATGATGTCCAAACAAATTTACATGAAATAACACACTCTTCAAAGTCCATTTTTAACTATCGTTTCCTGCTATCTGCTCTTAAATATGTGGTGCTTGGGTATTACTTGTCTTCTCAGGTTCCTTCCTCTTTGCATGTATACGTATGTGTATATATACATATACATACATATATATATAAAGTTATTCAATATACTTTGCTTATATTGAAATTATTTTTAAAATGAGTTCTGTAGAATATTTAAAATTAATGTATTATTTATAATTTTCTTTATAAAGGATATTTTTATTTCTCAAAGCTAATGCTGGACTAAAAAGACATTCAGGTGACCAGATGGTCATTGATCATAAGAGCTCTTGATAATGTACTCATAAAATTTCCATCACTTCTAAGGAGTCCTGTGTGTATCTTGGCTTCATTCTAACATGGGCTGTGAAAAATTGGTTTCATTTCAGATTTAGAGTTTAAATGATTTATTTTCTTTTGTCTTTTATAGAATACAGCTAATCTGAAATGGCTCATGGTTAAACAAAACTTAAACACAGAGCTCTTGTTCTAAATGGATTCAGTCAGCCTTAATCCAATTAAAGACCTCTTTCTTTCCTTGACCCTTTGTCAATGTCTTTGCTTATTGCATTCAGAAATTAAGTTAGAAAATCTGCTCTAATATCCCTATCAATTTCTATCCTTTTTTATTTGTTCACAATACATGCTCACGTGCACAGACATACATAGACACACACATATAATATATTCATGAGATGAATGAATTCACAAAGATAACACATGTAAGTGGGAAGTTACCTGCTGTAACTGCCATAAGACCTTGTCCTAGTTTATCTGCCACAGAAGACATTGAATATGAAAGCGATTAGCTGTTGCTTATGTCTTCTAAAACATTTCAATTTATAATTCGTAAACCACTTTCAAGATAGAATTGACAAGCACTGTTTTAAGGGAGAAATTGCCTATTGTTAGTTTTTCTTTTATATATTTCCTTGGATTTATTTTCATGTGAAAGATTTATAGTTTTTTTTCCCATATGTTTGTTTTAACAAAATTTATGTTCACTTTTCCTTATCCAAAGAAAGCCAAGCAAAGCGAAACAAAACCCAAACCCTTTTGATAGGGAAGGCAGAGTGTCTGAGTGAGAGGTGTAAGGAAGGGCAAGAAGAAGCATATTCTATGGTTTAATGCTCTGGGCTTACAAAAGCATGGTGTTGGAATGGTAATTGGATTTCTGAGCATTGCTTTTGAGAATAGTCTGCTTAAATCATTGAAAAGGAAATCATTTCAGAAAAGAAGCAGTGAAGAATTGCACAGGCTGTTTGAGTACTTACAAAATAAGAATAACATAAGGAACAATGAGGAGCCGGTTTAGTGCTGTTGAGATTTGACAAGTTTAAAAGGCTGATATTGTAGCTGTGGTTTTGATCTTTATTCCATTGTTGAATAAAGTTCCAGTGTATTTTGGACCAATATCTTAAATAAGAACTGAAATAAATGAGCCCTTTTAAGTGTTTTTAAGGGAAGAAAACCAACATTTTTCCTCCAAAGGCTACATTATACTTCTGCATGAAAACAGATGTAGACAGGTATACATCTATTTGTAGTTTGTTTCACATGTGTACTGCTGAGGCAGTTGAATTGCTTTTCTTAACGTGTTAGAAGACCCCTAGGTCCTGAAGTTTCATGTAAATAGAGTAGCAGGCACAGGGGAAACATTTCCAAATTATTTGGAGGTCGGGGCAGTTGTTGGGGGAGAGATTAGCTGATAGAAGTGGGGGGAAAATCTAGGTATCAGCCCCTTGAAAGCTCCAGTTAAGTTTCGCATCAGCAATTTTAAATAAAATGTTGCATTTACTAGGCAAATAAGAAGAGTTTCCTACTCTCTTTTCAACAGCACCCATTATCATTGTATGGATGGCACGGATGTGGGCAGAACTCTTACCTTTAGATAACCTAAATGTGTGGGGAGTGGAAGTCACTCAGTTGTGCCCGACTCTTTGCGACCCCATGGACTATACAGTCCATGGAATCCTCCAGGCCAGAATACTGGAGTGCGTAGTCTTTCCCTTCTCCAGGGGTTCTTCCTAACCCAGGGATCAAACCCAGGTCTCCCACATTGCAGGTGAATTCTTTACCAGCTGAGTCACCAGGCAAGTCCAAGAATACTAGAGTGGGTCACCTAGTCCTTCTCCAGCGGATCATCCTGACCCGGATGTCAGGAGGATTCTTTACCAGCTGAGCTATCAGGGAAGCCGTTATCATTCCTACCCCCCCAATTTTAGCATTTTGCTCTAAAAGAAGAGGGAGGAAACAACAAAAGGCACAGTATGGATTTCTACAGAGAGTTTGCGAAGCAAATTGTCCCATTTTTTATGGAGATTATGCAATTTAGATTTTCACTTTCCCTTGTTAGATTTGCCGCAGTAGGAACATTTGGTGAGCGCGTGCTCTGTGTTAGACAATCTGCTGGTTACCTGAGTTCTATATTTAGTGTGTTCTACACAATAACCTTTCTTCCTTCTACAGTGAGAAAATGGAAATCTAGATAGTGTTGAAAATTTTTCAGGGATGTCCGTAGCTTGGATTTCAATACACTTCTGCCTCCCTCAAAAGCATTTTTTTTTTTCCCCCCTTTTTATCATCCTGTTGTATATTTTAAGCATTAGTTAAATTTGAAGACAGTTTTGTCTTTGGGGAATAGTCACTGCTTTTTGGAGATCCTTTTTATTTCTATACTCTGTTGTTAAGTTCAAATGCAAATGTACTCTTCTTTTTGTTCAAAGTGAGGAAAGAAAGTCACTTACAAAGTGATAATGTGCAGAGACTAGAAAACCATTCTTATTCTCCACCTGAGACTCAGCTTTATAGAGACAGTAAGAACCGCTGTGAGAAAACCAGTGTCAGTGGCTTACTCTAGTGTAAAATTTGAAATTATTTCACGAAAGGATTTTCAGGGAGGAAATTTTAGAAATTAGAAGCTTCATGTTTTATCTGTGACCTGTCATTCCAGGTCAGGGTTTAAGTGCCTAAATTACCAGCATTAGAGTTACTCATTTGAAGCGAAAATTCAAATACAATTTTTTCTTTCTCTCCAATAATACACTTGTGCTTTTTAATTTTTTTATAATGTTCTCAGGGTATAAAATCAAGGTAGTTTTGTAAAAATTACGTAAAATAGTGTAACAAATATAAAGAGCTATTTATAAAATCATGCATCACAAGACACAAATGTATTTTTTAATAACATTATGTATAATAGCTTTTTTTAATATTGTGAGCATTATTTATTTTAAAATTTCCTTACTAGATAGATTCATACTCTATAATAAGTAAAAATATGTGAATTGCTTACTGACTTTCAGATTATAGCAGTGAGGAAAATGCTCCTCTAGGATGTTTCTTTTATACCTGGGGTTAATTTCATGTATTTCTCAATGAGATGGGACAGTGCCTGCCACACATCAAAGCGGCATGTAATTGCAGACAGTGTGTTAGCTCCCGAGTCACTCCGCCGGGTTTCATGATGTCACATTTGCCTTCTCTGTGATGTTAGGCTTGTTAGTTTACCTGCTTGAGCACGAGTTTCTTTTCAGTAAAGTAGGACGTCAACATCCATCTCTTTAAAACTGCAGGGAGCATTAAGCACCAATGCGGGAGTGGGTGACGGCAGCTGGCATAGTCGGTGCTTAGCCCTGTGTCCACAGTCTTCTCATATTCACGGGCATGAGTCTATTTATCCTCCCCCCAGCCTTGTAAGGCATGTCTGTGCAGGCCACTTCCACTTCCACATGGGGACGGGTAGAGGCGCGACTACACGGCCTTGGAAGCCAGACGCCTTTACTCCGTGGATCAACATACGAAGTACTTGGTCAGTTGAGTGTGCTGACTCCCCCCACCTACAACACAGTGAATCTCTCTAACAAATATGCCCGCCATCTATCTATGTATCTTCCATCTCTCCATCTGCCTCTGTAGTCATGCTTGAAATTATGTCTCCTGAAATAACATGCTACCATCCTGACCCTCAGGACCTTAGAATGGGACCTTATTTGGGGAACGGGTCACTGCAGATGTAATTGGTTACGATGAGGTCTTCCTGGAATAGAGTGAGTCCCTAATCCAACCTGACTTGTATCCTTATAAGAAGATGATGCGAACATACAGAAGAAAATGCTGTGTGAAGACGGGTGCAGAGATAGAATTATGCAGCTCCCAACAAAAGAATAGAAAGGATTTTAGGCCAACTTGAGAATCCAGAAAGAGACGAAGACTGCCAGAGCGTTAGAGGGAAAATGCCTCTGCTGACATATTGATTTGGGGCCTCCAGCCTCCAGACCTGTGAGAAAATAAACTTCTGATGTGTTAAACCACCTAGATTGTTAATTTGTGATCTTCTTTATAGGATATCTAGGAAACTAACGTGGGAAATATATAATATGTATATGATATGTATGTCAAATTATATATATATATATGATTGTAAGCAATGTGTTAGGTACGATAATCACTCCATCCATGTTTATCCCTATCTTTTTATAGGTTAGTGGCATGGGAATCTGTGCTTATGGCAATCTTGTAAGAAAAACTTCTTTCTGTATATCTTTTTCTAAAGTTAAAAATCTGGAAACCTTGAAATTCTTGTATACTCCATCAGGAGACAGATATATATGTCTGTAAACATAGGTGTTTCTTTTCTCTGCAGCCTAGTAGCAAATGCACCTAGAACTGCCGTTCATAATACATCCAGCACTTAAAGTTCATGGCACTCAGATGGTCCTCTGTATGACTGTGCAGAATTTACTTTTGTTTCATATGTGGGTTTTTTTCTGTATTTCGATTGTAAAGTCTTAGACAACAGGGATTTTATTTTGTACTGTTTTTAAAAAAACGTAACACCTAAAACAGAATGATGTTTATGCATGGGGTATAATTTTTTTTCATTTTTTTTTTTTGAAATTCAAAGAACTACTTTTGCAGTCAGTGATATTCACACCAGATGTTTGTAAGTGGGAGCCACCGTTGTCCTCCTCCATGGGATCTCTTATGCTCAAGGGAAACCCTGCAGAATGCCCTGCTAGTGTGGCGGGAGGGCTGCCACAGCAAGAGGACCACCGGCCGTGCGGCCTAAAGCTCGGACAGCTGTGCCTCAGAGGGCAGGAGGGCGCTCAGACCGACACGCGGCAGAGCCGGCTCCTCCGAAGCGTCTCTCCTTGGCTTCTAGATGGGCTGTCTTCTTTTGTGCTTCCGCGTGCTCTTCCTCTGTGCAGGCCTGTGTCCTAACTTCCTCTTCTTGCTGCTAAGACACCAATCACGCTGGACCAGTGTCCTCTTTAAAGACCTCATCCCCAAGTGCACTCACCCTCTGAAGTCCTGGGGGATTAGGACTTTAACATTTTGAATTTTTGGAGAAACACAGTTTGGCCCAAAATAGAAGGTATGAAATAACTCATGTCTGTATGGATTTTTAGCTGAGGACTAAACTAGCTTTTTAAAGCCCTGAGAAATATTTGAATATAGAATCCATATGGCTAGTTATTTTACTTTAAAGGATTTAGTACCATGTAAACAAGCATCACTGAGCGCCGAAGAATTGATGCTTTTGAACTGTGGTGTTGGAGAAGAGTCTTGAGAGTCCCTTGGACTGCAAGGAGATCCAACCAGTCCATTCTGAAGGAGATCAACCCTGGGATTTCTTTGGAAGGAATGATGCTAAAGCTGAAACTCCAGTACTTTGGCCACCTCATGCGAAGAGTTGACTCATTGGAAAAGACTCTGATGCTGGGAGGGATTGGGGTCAGGAGGAGAAGGGGATGACCGAGGATGAGATGGCTGGATGGCATCACTGACTCGATGGACATGAGTCTGAGTGGACTCTGGGAGTTGGTGATGAACAGGGAGGCCTGGCGTGCTGAGATTCATGGGGTTGTGAAGAGTCGGACATGACTGAGTGACTGAACTGAACTGAACTGAAACAAACATCAGTGTTTAATATAATAGAATTTTTTCTCAACCTGGCAATTTTCTTCAGGTAAGAAAAATAAGTGTATTTAATTTGAGATTTCATTTTTGTTGATATTTTTTTTGTTAAAATGCCGGCTCAAACTGGCAATATATGCTTTGATTTTGTATAGTTTTTTCCTAATATTTCAAGTTATAATAACTCTACAAAGTAATGAATATTTATTAATTTCATTAATATTCTGAAGATACTAAGACAACTATTCTAAAAAATATAACATGACCTATTCACTTGCACCCATTGGTTTTAGATGGAATAAGACAGCATTAGTCTTTTAAAGGATGTAATGTTTCAGTCTGAGGAACTTTGAAGAGTAAGGAAAATAGCTAGTGTGGAAAAAAGGAAGCTTTTACATTCTTTGATGTGTTGGATTCTGTGATTCTAGGAATCTGTGATTATTTCACTCTGTACCAGAGCTTAGTAGCTGACACAGATATTACAATTTATAGTTTCATGTAACTCAAATTTATTTCTGTATGTGAGAAGAGATGTGATTCTCTTTTCTAAAAAACATCTAGAATAGACATAACATTGTCACTGTTATTGGTAGAGATGTTACAAATCTTGGATGAAAATTTTTTCTCAAAGTGCAAATTTATGGTGCCAAGAGTATCGACTCTCATTCAGGCATGTCCTGAAAAGAAGAACATTAAGTAATAATTGGTGGTTTGCAGAAGATTCACAGAATAAGAGAAAATAGGGGCTTTTAATTTGACTCGAGAAGCATACATCACTGTAATGAAATTAAGCTTATGCTGCAGTTACTTTATGGGTTTCCCAGGAGGCTCAGTGGTAAAGAATCTGCCTGCTAATGCAGGAGCCACAGAGACGTGGGTTCAATCCCTGGGTCAGGAAGATGCCCTGGAGGAGAAACTGCCTGCCCACTCCAGTATTCTTGGCTGGAGAATCCCTTGGACAGAGGGCCCTGGGGGGCCACAGTACACAGGGTGGTAAAGAGTCAGATAGGACTGGGCGCATGTGTACACTACCTCCATCAGTCAGTTCAGTCGCTCAGTCGTGTTCGACTCTTTGTGACCCCATGGACTGCAGCACCCCAGGCCTCCCTGTCCATCACCAGCTCCCGGAGCTTGCTCAGACTCATGTCCATCAAGTCATTGATGCCATCCAACCATCTCATCCTCTGTCATCCCCTTCTCCTCCTACCTTCAACCATTCCCAGCATCAGAGTCTTTTCTAATGAGTTAGTTCTTCGCATCAGGTGGCCAAAGTATTGGAGTTTCAGCTTCAACACCAGTCCTTCCAATGAATATTCAGGACTGATTTCCTTTAGGATGGACTGGTTTGATCTTGCAGTCCAGGGGACTCTCAAGAGTCTTTTCCAGCACCAAAATTCAAGTGTCAGTTTTTTGGTGCTCAATTTTCTTTATGGTCCAATTCTCACATCCATACATGACTACTGGAAAAACCATAGCTTTGACTAGACAGATCTTTGTAGGCAATGTATTGGCTCTGCTTTTTAACATGCTGTCTAGTTTTGTCATAGCTTTTCTTTGAAGGAGCAAGCAACTTTTAATTTCATGGCTGCAGTCACCATCTGCAGTGATTTTGGAGCCCAAGAAAATAAAGTCAGCCACTGTTTCCACTCTTTCCCCATCTATTTCCCATGAAGTGAGGGGATCAGATGCCATGATCTTAGTTTTCTGAATGTTGAGTTTTAAGGCAACTTTTTCATTCTCCTCTTTCACTTTCATTAAGAGGCTCTTTAGTTGTCCTTCACTTTCTGCCATAAGAGTGATGTCATCTGCATATCTGAGGTTACTGATATTTCTCCCGGCAATCTTGATTCCAGCTTGTGCTTCATCCAGCCCGGCATTTTGCATGATGTACTCTGCATAGAAGTTAAATAAGCAGGCTGACAATATACAACCTTGACAACTACTTTGTATGTACCCACTCTATAACAAGATTGAGTCATGTGAGGTGCTTTACTTAGATTTTGTCATTTTTATCTGAAAATATCATAGATCCTACCGCTTCCTTTTCCCCAGGAATCAGATGTTCAAAGCAGCCACTCCCATGCTCACCAGAGAGACTGAGGCCAGCCTGTCTTCCCTGAAGCCCGCTCGCCCTTACTTACTCCTAGAACTGCCTTTTCTTTCACTCCTCAGACGAGGCAGCACACCGTGTTTTAAGGTCGGGATCGAGTCTCTCCTACTCTTTTTAGCACAGTTTCCCCCAGATCACACCCTTCTGGCTGTCTTTCTAAGGGAGACTCAGGATTGGAGAGAGAGGATGTTCCTTCTTTGGAAGCACGGTCATGGTGGATTAATTATCTCCTGCCAGCAGACTAATAGGAGTAATTTTTATTCCAATTTTCTCCCTTTCTTCTAATGTGTTCTCTCTACTATCTTTGTAGAGACGCTCTTATTTCACATGGCGTAGGGGGCGTATCTAGAAGTTGCCAACTAGATTAGATCAGGTGCTAATTTCAGGCCTAGGTATGCATAACAGAAGCAGTTTTGCATGATGTGAGTTTTTGATATGGTCTTTTCTTTCTTTATTATGGAGACTAGATTAATTGTGATTGATATTTTGTTCCTACATATGAGTGTGTCTGTGCTTCTCTGATGGCTCACAGAGTAAAGAATCTGCCCTCAATGCAGGAGATGCCAGTTCAATCCCTGGGTTGGGAAGATCCCCTGGAGTGGAAAATGGCAACCCACAGCAGTATTCTTGCCTGTAGAATCCCAGGGACAGAGGAGACTGGTGGGCTACGTCCATGGGATCACAGAGAGTTAGACGTGATTGAAGTAACTGAGCACTCAGAGAGCATGCACACACGCGCGCGCGTGTGTGTGTGTGTACATGTGTGTGTGAGACGTTCCTAATTTTAATAATTAAGGCACACATAATTATACAAGTATTACTATCTTCTTCAGTTAAAATTAATAACATGTCCGATTCTTATGGTTATACTTAAATGTTTTTGAAAATGTGTTAGTTTCTTTGCATTTAAAAAATCACTTGATTTGCTATGTTGGATTTATACTTGATCATCCTTCATACGTGCATACCAATAGCCTTTACTTTTAACTTCAAATTATTTAAAGTAACATAATACATGATGATGTGTGTATTTGTAGTTACTATTAGAAACAAATTTTAAGACAGTACAGTATATTATAGAGGGATTATTAACCTGTCTCTTATACACATCTAGATGTGTATAAGAGACAGGAGTCTTGAGAGTCCCTTGGACTGCAAGGAGATCCAACCATTAATAGAGTTTTAGGAAGGTAGTAATTTGGAATATTTATTGACCAACATTAGTGATATTTATTTTCAGGATTTTGAATGCATGCTTTCTTAAAGGACTTAAAAATTGTATATTTCTTAATGGTAAAAGTCATCTCTTTTATGGTATCTGTGAATAAAATTTTGACATGGCCCTAAAAACTCTGAGACAGAATAGAAAAATGGTTAAAAATAAAATGAGTTAAAATTCTTTTTAAAAAAATTTCATTGTCTTCTGAGAAGAGATAACAGATAGTTTCTGCTTTGTATAGGGTTATATTGGAGGGCATGAATAAGATAATGGTACACACGTGGCAAGCACGCAGGAAGGAAGCTACAGCCATTCCCCCACCTACGAGTGAGTTCCATTTTGAGAGCATGTTTGCACATCCAAAAAGTTACCCCAGGTACCCAGCTCGCAGCATCAGCTGTGTACTACTGCACTGTAATATGTTTGCGATAATTTCTACACAAATAAGACATATAAACAAAAAAAATAAATAAATAAAACTGTTTCAATCTTATGGTACAGTAAGCGCAGTCCTGAAAACTACAGCCGGACAGTTCAGCAGCTGACACCGGGGGCGGCGTCAGGCGAGCGTCTGGAAGAGGTTGGTTACTGCGGGAAGGAAGGGTGGAGACGGGCGCCGAGGTGTCCCCAGCCGCAGGAGGGGGAGGGCGAGCTGCGCCTTCACTCGCGCCTGAGGTTAGCCGCACAAGTGCTGTTGTTGCTGTTGTTGTTTTGCCGGATTCAGTTCTGTCTAAGCCCTTAAAGAAGCGGTCCAGCGGCGTCTGGGTGGTGGCTGTCTTTTCCTGAACGTGGATGCAGCCCCGGACCGCACTCTGAGCAGCTCCCGCAGCCGTCCCGCACCTCCTGCCTCTGGGTCCTGTGCCTCCAAAGCCAGCAGCGCCCCCGCAGATCCCCTGCCATCTCCTGCGTCGTGAATCCCTTAGTCCTGCGGTTACTTCTTCCTCTTGTCTCTTTTTGTCCTTTCTCTGGGCCTCCACTTCCATCAGGTCTTCATTAGGAAGCTCCACGTCCACTCTTTGAAAATTTGCAACTTGAAGGTTCGGGTGTAGGCGACTCACTGTCCTCTTACAGTTAATCTGCTGTATTCTCCTGTCCCTGGCAAAGACAAATCAGTTTTCTGTCCCAAGAGTGTCATTATGAGTATAGACATACTGTATATAGTCTTTTTAAAGTCTTGCTTCTGTTTTCACTTCGCATTGGACACTGTTCCATGTATCAGTAATCAGTTCCTTTCCATGCTGGGTCGTATTCCATTGTGTGGATGTCACAGTTTGCTTATCCATCACCTGTTGAGAGTCTGCCATTTTGCATTCTCACCATAAATAAATGAGAGTTTTAACTGCTTGACATTTGGGGCATTATTTCATTTAATCAGGATTGTGTCTAATAGTTAGGGAGTGGTTCTATTTTACAAACTCTTCTAAACTTTAAATTTTCTTGCCATACTCATTTGTGTGTAAATATGAAAAGACTATAAATATATATCATTGTGATGACACAGCTAAATTTAAGTGGTAACAAAATATTTTATGGATGCTCTGTTTTTAAACTAGGATCAGTTTATTTTAGAACTTGCAATTTGATTCTAATTAAATGCTTCAAATTTAAAAGTTGCGTATAGAATCTATTTTCCTCAGTATCAAAACCTTTATAGTGTTTTTATTATTTGTTCATTCCCTCATTCATCATATGATGCTTGCCTTCTATTAGGCGACTCACTGTCCTCTTACAGTTAATCTGCTGTATTCTCCTGTCCCTGGCAAAGACAAATCAGTTTTCTGTCCCAAGAGTGTCATTATGACTATAAACATGCTGTATATAGTCTTTTTAAAGTCTTGCTTCTGTTTTCACTTCGCATTGGACACTGTTCCATGTATCAGTAATCAGTTCCTTTCCATGCTGGGTCGTATTCCATTGTGTGGATGTCACAGTTTGCTTATCCATCACCTGTTGAGAGTCTGCCATTTTGCATTCTCACCATAAATAAATGAGAGTTTTAACTGCTTGACATTTGGGGCATTATTTCATTTAATCAGGATTGTGTCTAATAGTTAGGGAGTGGTTCTATTTTACAAACTCTTCTAAACTTTAAATTTTCTTGCCATACTCATTTGTGTGTAAATATGAAAAGACTATAAATATATATCATTGTGATGACACAGCTAAATTTAAGTGGTAACAAAATATTTTATGGATGCTCTGTTTCTAA
The DNA here is from genome assembly GCA_006410635.1 of Cephalophus harveyi. NCBI lineage: Eukaryota > Metazoa > Chordata > Mammalia > Artiodactyla > Bovidae > Cephalophus > Cephalophus harveyi. Next base: position 313,127 of record SJYT01047699.1, read on the forward strand.
ACTAGGATCAGTTTATTTTAGAACTTGCAATTTGATTCTAATTAAATGCTTCAAATTTAAAAGTTGCGTATAGAATCTATTTTCCTCAGTATCAAAACCTTTATAGTGTTTTTATTATTTGTTCATTCCCTCATTCATCATATGATGCTTGCCTTCTACATATCAAAAACTATAAAAAAACTTGGAGGCACACAAGTGAGTAATATCTCCTTCCCACCTCAAGGTGCTTAACTCAAATGTGGGATGAAGTTTCCATCAGTTCAGTTCAGTTCACCCAGTCCTGTCTGACTGTTTGCGACCTCATGGACTGCAGCATGCAGTCAACTCCCTGAGCTTGCTCAGAGTTTCCATGGAAACGCCTATGGAAGGAACAGACAGATTTTGACTCAGTCATGTCGGGGCTACATTGAAGGATAAACAGGAAGACTTTCCTGTCATGGAAGACAGCATTTAAGTAGATGAGGAAGCATTCAGCTGCATGTTTGAATGCAAGCTTGGGAAGTAGATGAGGAAGCATTCCGCTGCATGTTTGAGTGCAGGCTCGGGGAGCAGATGAGGAAGCGTTCCGCTGCATGTTTGAGTGCAGGCTCGGGGAGCAGATGAGGAAGCGTTCCGCTGCATGTTTGAGTGCAGGCTTGGGGAAGCAGGAGTTCTATGTAGGCTTCAGTCGTGTCTGACTCTGCAACCCCGTGGACTGCAGCACACCAGCCCTCCAGGTCCATCACCAACTCCCGGAGTCTACCCAAACTCATGTCCATTGAGCTGGTGATGCCATCCAACCATCTCATCCTCTGTCGTCTCCTTCTCCTCCTGCCTTCAGTCTTTCCCAGCATCAGGGTCATTTCAAATGAGTCAGTTCTTCAGATCAGGTGGCCAAAGTATTGGAGCTTCAGCATCAGTCCTTCCAACGTACACCCAGGACTGATCTCCCTTAGGATGGACTGGTTGGATCTCCTTGCAGTCCAAGGGACTCTCAAGAGTCTTCTCCAACACCACAGTTCAAAAGCATCAATTCTTTGGTGCTCAGTCTTCTTTATGGTCCAGCTTTCACATCCTTACATGAAAAAACCAAAGCTTTGACTAGACGGACCTTTGTTGGCAAAGTAATGTCTCTGCTTTTTAATATGCTGTCTAGGTTTGGCATAGCTTTTCTTACAAGGAGCAAACTTTTTAATTTCATGGCTGTAGTCACCATCTGCAGTGATTTTGGAGCCCAAGAAAATAAAGTTTGTCTGTTTCCATTTTTTCCCCATCTGTTTGCCATGAAGTGATGGGACCAGATGCCATGATCTTAGTTTTCTGAACGTTGAGCTTTAAGCCAACTATTTCACTCTCCTCTTTCACCTTCATCAAGTTCCTGTTTGCTTTTTGCCATAAGGGTGGTGTTATCTCCATATCTAATGTTGTTGATATTTCTCCTGACAATCTTGCTTCCAGATTGTGCTTCATCCTGTCCAGCATTTTGCATGGTGTACTCTGCATATAAGTTAAACAAACAGGTTGACAATATACAGCCTTGATGTATGCCTTTCCCAATTTTGAACCAGTCCATTGTTACATGTCTAACTATTGCTTCTTGACCTGCATACAGGTTTCTCAGGAGGCAGGTAAGGTGGTCTGGTATTTCCGTCTCTTTAATAATTTTCCACAGTTTGTTGTGGTCTGCACAGTCAAAGGCTTTAGCATAGTCAGAAATACCTTTTTTCAGAAAAACATGCATTTCTACTTCATTGACTGTAAGGATTGAGACAGTGAACAACAGAAAACAACCAGGATTTGGTCATGAAAGAATTTTCTTATCATGCTGGAGACGTCTATCTATTTATCTCCCATTTACTGAGAGGGAGCCAGCATGTTACGTGGGTCAAGTGTATAGCTTTGGTTTGTGCAGTCAATGTGCCTGGCTTCCACCTCTGGCTCTGACAGTCCTCTGCTGTGCATCTGCCCCTCTTCCCATCAGTTTCCCGATCTGTAGTCAGAGGAGGTGATACAGAGAAACCGTACAAGGCTGCTGTGAGAGCTGATATTATCAGTGCCTGTAAAGATGAGATCGTGGACACACTGTTAGGTGCTTAGTATTTAACTAAGGTCCACCTACCATTTTCACATTGCTACATGGGCTGGTGAATTGTACCCACAGTTTTTATGAGATGAATGTATAAGTGCCCTGCTTCACAGAAGAGAAACTCGTGCTCAGGGAGGTTAACTGACAAGACAAACCTCACACAGGAAGTAAATGGCGCCTGACAAAGCGCCACTGGAGAGGTTTTCTGCAATTATAACAATTATACACCATCTTCAGGGAGCTGCGCCTCTGTGATTCTAGAATTTAGGGACTCACTGACACTAGTTAGGTTAAAAAGCCCAAAATGAAGACAAGGAGAATAACTACTATGTCCTGGATATTTTTATTTTCCGGTAATGTGTGGCTATGGTTTTTCCTGGGGTCATGTATGGATGTGAGAGTTGGACTGTGAAGAAGGCTGAGCGCCGAAGAATTGATGCTTTTGAACTGTGGTGTTGGAGAAGACTCTTGAGAGTCCCTTGGACTGCAAGGAGATCCAACCAGTCCATTCTGAAGGAGATCAGCCCTGGGATTTCTTTGGAAGGAATGATGCTAAAGCTGAAACTCCAGTACTTTGGCCACCTCATGCGAAGAGTTGACTCATTGGAAAAGACTCTGATGCTGGGAAGGATTGGGGTCAGGAGGAGAAGGGGACGACCGAGGATGAGATGGCTGGATGGCATCACGGACTCGATGGACATGAGTCTGAGTGAACTCCGAGAAATGATGATGGACAGGGAGGCCTGGCGTGCTGCGATTCATGGGGTCGCAAAGAGTCGGACACGACTGAGTGATTGAACAGAACTGAATGTGTGGTAATTCATCTCTCACAGCCTGGGGCTTCTGTCTAATCCAGCAGCGAGCCTGGTTGGTTGCCTTGTGGTGAGAGTGTGGACAGGGAATGTGAGTGTCCTCTTTGTTTACTTGGTCTTTGCCTACGAAGCCCTTAGTTCCTGCTGGCACAGAGTGGGTACCTGGGTCATGTGCTGTGATCACAATCTCCGTGCCTCCAGGAACAGGCACACTCTGAGGAAGGCAGCAGGTTTAATTCTGTCACATTTTCTTAAGTTAATTCTCTCACTGCAGAACATTTTCTTTGAATTTTCTTGAAGTGTGCAGCCCTTTATTTTTTAGCTTTAATTTTCCCGTTTTTTGATATTGACTTGGGTAGAAAAAGTGCTTCACAATCCTTTTGTTTATGTCCTAGTAAATAAACCAACACAAACTTAATGATGAATAAGAATGTCCAATGCCAGTAAAGTGGTGACGTACAGCGAGGATGCTAATGAATTGAGGAAAACACGCCACACCTAAGCAATCGTATTACATAGCTCTGCTTCACTGCAGATGGATGAAGCCCCCGTATTTTCATTTTTTTCCCCATTTTTCAGGGAAAGCTAGAGTAGTGGAATCTCATGTTTTATTTTTGTTTGTGTGGATAAGTAATAAAAATAAAAATGCAAAACAAAACATTGTACGGGCCAACAGTATAGAGCCAGCCAAAGCACTTGGTGTGCCCTCGCAGTCAGATGCTGCTGTCGAGGTAAGGAGAATATCGGCAGAGCATTCAGCAGCAGAGCCATCTGTCTGCCTGTGATATCATCCCTGAGGGTGTAGTGAAACCATGAAAGAATGTAAGATTTCCAGAAAGTCGGATAAAATGGAACAGTCAAAGAGCCCATGGTTGAACCCTGGGCATAACAGGTAATGAGAGAAGGGTGTATAGAAGAAGAAGCAAGTGGTACATCTTCACAGTGGAATATTACCCAGGCATTAAAAAGAATAAAATAATGTCATTTGCAGGAATATGGATGGAGTTGGAGATTATCATACGGTGTGAAGTAAGACAGAGAAAGACAAATATATGCTTGCTTATATGTGTAATCTAAAAAATAATGGCACAAATGAACTTATTTACCAAATAGACACAGTCTTACAGACTTAGAGAACAAGCTTACTGTTACCAGGGGCTAAGAGTGGGGGAAGGATAGATTGGGAGTTTGGGACCGGCATGTGCAGAGTGCTATTTTTAAAATAATCAACAAGGGCCTACTGAATAGAACAAGGAATTCTGTTCCATACTCTGTAATGACGTAAATGGGAAAAGAATTGGAAAGCTCCCTGGTGGCTCAGAGAGTAAAGAATCCTTCTGCAATGTGGGACACCTGGGTTCCATCCCTGGGGTGGGAACATCCCCCAGGGGAGAGCATGGCAACCCACTCCAGTATCCTTGGCTGGAGAATCCCATGGACAGAGGTGCTTGGTGGGCTGCAGTCCATGGGGTCACAAAGAGTCGGACACGATTGAGCACAGCACATATGTATCACTGAATCACTCTCCTGTACACCTGAAATTAATAAATTATTAATCAACTATACTCCAATATAAAATAAGAAAAGGAAGAAACGGAAGAAATGATCAGAGAAGAGGAACAAGTTTAGAAGAAAGAAACATCATATGCTTCCAAAATAGCCAGTGAAATAAAGACTTTGAATTTGCTGGGAAATTAATCCGAGGATTTTTGGTAGACAAAGAATCATCATGGGCAGCGTATGCTACTGTTTTGAGAAATGTAGACCAGGAAGGGAGGAATAGGTGTTTAAAGTAAGTAAAAGGGGAATTAGCTATTAGGAAGGATTTTATATTTATGAAATAGACTTAAAAATATTTATTGCCAGGGAAATTTCTACATTGCTTACTCAAAAGGGAAGGAAGCTACCTTTTTTTTCCAGATTTTATTTAGTTATTTAAATTGAAGAACAAATGCTTCAGCAGAATTTTGTTGTTTTCTGCCAAATATCAACATGAATCAGCCACTGGCATACATATGTCCTCTCCCTTTTAAACTTCGCTCCCCATCCCACCCGACTTTTTATTAGCAATTACCAAGTGGCAGCTCCACATGTTTTTAGATTGCCTCGTTAATTCTCCTAACTCTGCTGAATGGTAGCTAAACATCCTTCTGTTATAGGTGTGGGAAACTTAGTTTCATAGTAGTTACATATTTTTCAGGAAAATATATGACTTTACAATCAGTATTTTTCCTTTTGTTAGATATTCATCCAAAGGCTGTTCTAGAAAGATTTAGGTTCATTTAGAAGGATAGTTGGAGAAGGCAATGGCACCCCACTCCAGTACTCTCACCTGGAAAATCCCATGGATGGAGGAGCCTGGTAGGCTGTAGTCCATGGGGTCACGAAGAGTCAGACACGACTGAGCGACTTCACTTTGAGTTTTCACTTTCATGCATTGGAGAAGGAAATGGCAACCCACTCCAGTGTTCTTGCCTGGAGAATCCCAGGGACGGGGGAGCCTGGTGGGCTGCCGTCTATGGGGTCGCACAGAGTCAGACACGACTGAAGCGACTTAGCAGCAGCAGCAGCAGGATAGTTGTTAGTACATAATTATGAAACAGGAGATAGTCTTTACTTTTTTCTTTAGAGCACTATACGTTTGAGCAGTGTATTTGACTTTTTAATTTTTCTATTAAAACTGTTTTACATGTTTGATTTGCTTCTTGCATATCAAGAAGAGCATATCATCTTCTAGTTCTGTTTAGGAAATAAAACTCAAAAGTAAAAAATTTTCCTTCATCTTTTAACCAGATAAAGTCAAATGAAAGGGAGATGTCTGCTGATATTTAATATTAATTTATATCCTCCTATCAATAATAGGTTACACTATAATATTTAAAACTTTGTATTTGATCAGGATCAAATTACCTTCATTTTATTTATTTGAGGTGTGTTTGAATTAGCTGAAAAACATGGGCTCCCTCTTGTGACAAAATAAGTTATTTTTAACATATTTCTGTGCCAAACTAAATCAGTCATATATGTCCTTTACTTGTTTTCTAATAATGGTCTCTAGCTTTAGTCCTGTCCGACTCTTTGTGACCCCATGGACTGTAGCCTACCAGGCTCCTCTGTCCATGGGATTTTCCAGGCAGTAGTCCTGGAGTGGATTGCCATTTCCTTCTCTAGGGGATCTTCCCAACCCAGGGATCGAACCCGGGTCTCCTGCATTGTAGACAGATGCTTTACCGTCTGCGCCACCAGGGAAGTTTTTAAAATTATTTTATAATTTAATAGTATAATTTTATTTGTTAATTCTTCCAGGTTTTTTTAAAAAGAGACCAATATTAGATTCTGATTTGTATTAAAATGTGTATATATTTTAATATATTAACAGTTATGTTGAAAATACCAAGGAAAAAAGGAAAGAACAAATTTGCCTTCTTCTTTTGCATTCTGTATGTAGCAATATTATTAAATTTTTTGAAAAGTTTTTGGAGAAATTAAATTAATCCTTGTAATATTTTGGCTGATTGGTACTCCCAGGTATGCCTACTATTTACTTCATATTTTGAATGTTCCCGTGTGACAGATGTGCTTGTATTTCCCATAATGCGTGGGATTTCTCTTTGTTTTGCTCTGCAATCTGTCCACACTTATTTTTTCTACATTGCTCAAGGAAGCAGTGTGCACTGTGAGCTATTAAGAACGTCCATAATGAGAAAACCTAACAAGAAAGAATTAAAACTACAGCTATTTTTAAAAGGAAAGACTATATGTTGTGTGTCTATGCCTGTGTGTTTGCATGTGAGAATGTAGCGGGGGAAAAAAATTGCTTCCTGGTTAATTTTATGGACCCAGCTCTGAAAGGGTCTTTCAGGATCATTTCAGTACCAGGCTGTGAAATAAAATAACTAGATTTAATCTTGGCCCTGTTATGAGCTAGTTGCATAACCTTAGGCAAGTCATTTTCATTCTTGAAGTGTGTATTTTCTCACCTGTATAATAAGATAATTAAACCAAATCAGTGCTTTTCAACTTATTTTCTACAGGAACACATCTGTGGGAAATCGCATATTTCCATGACTCACTTGTCTATTAAGCGTAGAGGCGCTGTCCATGGGGTGACAGAATAGGGACTCTGGCAGCTTGTGAGTGGAAAGATTTGAGTGAGGGCTGTAAAACAACAGCCCGAGACGAGCACGATGTTCTGGAGCTGACAGCGGTGCCACGTGAGGGCCTTTCCCCCTGGTTAATCACAACAAGCTAGAGTCCCAGTTTTATATTTTAGATTCTGTAATGGCTAAACCACGTTGGCGTTGCCATACCGATAGGTGGTATAAAACCAGGACTGGGATTTTACTCACCTACCAATGTAGTTCTTTTTCTGTTTTAAAATCTGTAATTCACAAATGGCCCAGTGCTGTGCTGGAGTCATGAACTATAGGTTGTACCTTGCCCATCAGTTTCAAAAACTTAAATTCCAGGCATGGGCTTTCTTTCCACCCCAAGTTCTGCCAGTGTACTATTATTTTTTTCCCCCACAGCCTGATTCCGTCATTTATGGTACTCGCGAGGCTCCAGCAGGCCTTTGAGTTTGTGTTCTCAAATGGCATGTCAGGACCTGGCGTCCACTACCCATGTCCCTGGTGTTGCCTTTTGCCCCAAGAACTTCTGTGTCACCAGCAATTCCTCAGGTTGAGCCACAGACTTCTCTAGGGATCTCCAGGGTTTTCACCTGCTCAGGACTGCACTTCACCTCTGAATCATCTTGTCTGGATCACTACATTCTTAGCGTCATATTCCTAGACTTTGCTCCTTTTTGAGTGACACCCATGTGGACTGCTTGCCTTGCCCTTGAATTTCCTTGACTTCTGGGCTACATGTCTCAGATTATGCACAGTCTGTGGCTCATAGACCAGTTCTTCCTTTTTTTTCCCCTGTATTTTGTACTTCGTCATCTGAGACCAGCTAAGTTAAAACGAGGCACTGCAACGGGTAGCTGGATATTTAACACAGTCATTCATCCACTCCTAATTTAAGCTAAACACATGTACTGAACGGCTCCAAAGTAGTAATTAGCTTCCTTTTGCATTAAAAATTTGGTACCAGATGAAAAGCTTTTGTGGGAAGCTCAGAACAGGGACCTGTTTCTGATCCTTCAGAGAGACATGAAAAAAGAGGATGGGCATGACTATCTTGGTGTGGACAGCCAGAGCCAAAAATGTATGTGTATTTTTGTTTATTCAAAGACATCCATTTTTTGTTTGTTTTTATCTTTCTTAATTTATTTATTTTTTAATTGAAGGATAATTGCTTTCTAGAAGTTTGTTGTTTTCTGTCAAACGCTAACAAGACTCAGCCGTAGGTATACGTATATCCCCTCCCTCTTGAACCTCCCTCCCTCCCCCTCCCCATCCCACAGATGTGTATAAGAGACAGACGGGGGAGCCTGGTGGGCTGCCGTCTATGGGGTCACACAGAGTCGGACACAACTGACATGACTTAGCAGCAGCAGCAGGGCATATGGGATCTTCCTGGACCAGGGATTGAACTTGGATCCTCTGCATGGGCAGGCAGATTCTTAACCACTGGACCACCAGGGATGTCCTGATATTTGTTCTTGTTTGTCTGTTTACACATGCATAAGTCTGGAGGAGAACAACATGCCAAGCAACAGAAACTAGTTAACGCTGGTGGATGGAGCCTAACTTCCTACATTACAATGATTCTGGGATGTTTTGATTTTCCACAACAAACGTGGATTAGGTTTGAATCAGAAAAGGCATGTGCATGGCTGGACAGACAGATGGATGGACAGATGGACAGATAGATAAAACTAATACGTAAAAATTGGTAAATGAACCAGCTGGTACCAGTTACTGGTAAAATTTCCACGGGCCACACCCTTGGAACATGACCTGGTAGGCTAGGGACTTCTGAGGAAAGGGCCCCTGAAGCTCCACAAAGTTGCACTGTTCCCGCAGAGGTGGTCAAAGAACAGCGGTCTAAAGACAGGGGGACTGGCACAAATGCTCCAGCCATTGCCCCTTCCCTCCCCCGTCCATGGGAGTCCCCCGGCTCCACCTTCCACTGCCTCCACTGATCTCCAGGGGATCTTCCCAACCAGATGTGTATAAGAGACAGGAGTCATACAGCAATTTCCCGCTGGCTATCTATTTACACATGGCAATGTAAGTTTCCACGTTACTCTCTCCATATATCCCACCCTTTCCTCCCCTCTCCCCATGTCCGTAAGTCTATTCTCTACAAAGACATCTATTTTTTGCCTTCTATGTGTTGAATACTATTTTAAGATTCTACTGAGAAACATAGATATGAAGGAAAGGAATATATTATAATGTATATTATGCAGTGGACAGTGGGAGAACTCACATACAAAATATTGTACATAAACAACCGCGTGAGCCCTCATTCTGCCTGGGAGCTCTCGAACTAAGGGGACTTTCGTGTGGCTTAGTATAGGAGTTTATATATAAGTGACCAGAGTCAATACCACTTTTGTTGCAGTTATTAAAAGAGGTAAACTGCTAGGAGCGGCTGCATAGGTGGCAGGAAGAACCTTCCGTTTCTTAGCAACCACCGTCCAGCCCAACCACCCTACCATCCATTCACACAGACCTAGTTTCTTATCCTAAGCATTATATGACTCGTGTTCCTGTGCATGAGTGTGTGTGTGTGTGTGTGTGTGTGTGTGTGTGTGTGTGTGTGTGAGCAGATGTGGGTGTGTGTTTGTGGTAGGCAGAGTTTAGAGGTTTCCTTGTTTGGTTGTAGATATGTCTGAATTGATGAACAATTCATGGACAATTTCCATTTGATGACTTGTTAAAAATGTTAATTCTGAAAAGGTGACTTTTTTTTTGCCTCAGTTCAGTTTCTCGGGAGTGCAGAGTTTATGGAGAGGGATGATGGACAGCGTACAGGCTTTCATGCAGGACTATTCACACTCCAGAATTTGTGCTGCTTTGAGAAGCTATTGGTAGAAACGTGTCTTCTTTTATTTTTCTGCAACAGAGAAATAATGTCAGAATATTTCCTCTGTGACTCTGTTTTTTTTTAATGTTAATAATATGCTTATTTAAATAACCACATCTAAAACATTATTTATCATGTAATGGGTATTTTAAAATAAGTGAGTTTTGAAATAAGTAAGGCTAGGTCCCTTCACTGGTCATCTGAAACTATCACAGCATTGTTAATTGGCTGTACCCCAGTACAAAATGCTTTTGGTACTAAAAAATAAAATGAGAAATTTTGCACCAACTAGGAAGTGCTGTAAGTGTAAAATACACATCAGATTTCAAACATTTTGTACACGATGGGGAAAATCTCCTCGGTGAATCTGAATTGGGGAATCCTTGACCCTAGGTAGGTAATAAGTAAAAGCCCAAAATGAAGATTAAAGGGAACAGCCATCATGCTCCAAACAGGGCCGAGGGATCTCCTTCAGATGGAAGGATATGTGAGTTTCACATTTAAAACTCTCGGTGTGATACTTGATTCAGAATGGATGCTGGGGTCATAATAGTTCCTTTCTCTTTCTCTCTGCTTTCAGTTCAATTCAGTTGCTCAGTTGTGTCCAACTCTTTGCGACCCCATGAACCACAGCACGCCAGGCCTCCCTTTCCATCACCAACTCCTGGAGTTCACCCAAACCCATGTCCGTGAGTCGGTGATGCCATCCAACCATCTCATCCTCTGTCATCCCCTTCTCCAGCCCTCAATCTTTCCCAGCATCAGGGTCGTTTCAAATAAGTCTGCTCTTCGCATGAGGTGGCCAAAGTATTGGAGTTTCAGCTTCAACTCAGTCCTTCCAAAGAACACCCAGGACTGATCTCCTTTCAGTGGACTGGTTGGATCTCCTTGCAGTCCAAGGGACTCTCAGGAGTCTTCTCCAACACCACAGTTCAAAAGCATCAATTCATCAGTGCTCAGCTTTCTTTATAGTCCAACTCTCACATCCATCCATTACTACTGGAAAAACCATAGCTTTGACTAGACGGACCTTTTTTGGCAAAGTAATTTCTCTGCTTTTTAATATGCTTTCTAGGTTGGTCATAAGTTTTCTTTCAAGGAGCAAGCGTCTTTTAATTTCATGGCTGCAGTTACCATCTGCAGTGATTTGGGAGCCCCCCAAAATAAAGTCTCTCACTGTTTCCATTGTTTCCCCATCTACTTGCCATGATGTGTTTGGACTGGATGCCATGATCTTCGTTTTCTGAATGTTGAGTTTTAAGCCAATTTTTCACTCTCCTCTTTCACTTTCATCCTGTCTGCTTTATAGCCTCCCCAAAGTAATTCAGAATATCAAGTGCTATAAGGGTGGTGTTTATCCCCATGTATAATGATGATATGAAAGTATAGAGCAAATATGAGATCCAGTCCAGTCCAAATAATGGAACCAAGGTATTAATCTCGGAGTACAGGGCCTGTGGACTATCTGATTTTCTTCTTAGTTTCAGCTTCTATGCTAATTGCAGAATGATCTCCTCTCAAGAGATTAAAAAGTAAATCCTTAAAAGACAGAACTTCGCCTCGCCTAAAACATGTCTGTATGTACGTAGCTGTAGCTTTTTATCTTTTCAAATAGCTGCTGTCATTCGGGACACATTCAGGACAGGACGCGGTGTGCCCTCAGCCAAAGGCAGAAGCAGGGGTTCTGAGGCACGCTGCACCTTCAGCACCACGGGGAGAAGGGATGTGGTGTTCCTTGATGGATTCAGGGCAGGAAAAAGCTCACGATCCTATTTGAGTGCGGCCTGCAAAGCTCTTTCCCATTACTCAAAAGCCTTTCCTTTATAGCCGTAGTCTCTCTTCCACCATAAATGTCCCCAAGAGTTCGTCTCTCTTCCACCATAAATGTCCCCAAGAGTTCTTTGGAGAAACTAGCGCTAAGAGAGGGATTTGCTGCTTTTAACTCTTCAACGCCCATGTGCAGTGCTTCCCAGCCCCGGCTGCCTGAGAGTTTCTGAATTGTAACTCAGAATGTTAGTCGTTTGAAGCTAAGGTTCAGAGGCAGTGCATTTTCATATCATGGGCGTTTAATAAATCTCAACTGAATAAAACAATGGACTTAATTAAATTTTTATTTTTTCTCAAAGCTATCCTCTCTCCCCTAATTGATTTGCATTATTAATTTTATTCTTCCATCCAGTCTTTTCACTTTGCTCCTAATATGTGGAGGCAATAAGGGGAAGTGGTGTATGGCAGGGTGTTAATACATTCAGCTGCTCAGGTAACGGCCTCATTAGTGCTTTACCCACATTCTAGCACAAAACTTTAAGTACCTGTCTACCTGGAGTACACTTTATGGTCCTTGATGGAGGGACCATCTCTTCCTCTTTTCATGACCCAGGACGCAGACTCATGGCTGAATTTGTAGGAGGTGTTTAGTAGAAAAAAATGACTGGATGGGTGAGTTATAGCATCGTTCGGAATTTGTTTAAAATATATATGAAAAATTCTAGAAGTATTTTAATTTAAGCATGTATTAAAACCTTTGCCATTACTCCAAAAATGCTGTTTAAAATGATACTGCCTAAGGGTCTGGGTCAGAATTCAGTGAAACTAATAAGGGAAAATACATCATTTGGTTCTGATGCAGTTTACATATACATTAAAGAATGATTACCAGGGAAATGACTACTTTTAAAGGACCTGGGAGGACTGGGAAACTGTTGACAGGGGAAATCAGAAATGTGCAGTCCAGTGAAGAATTAAACTACTGGGAGTAATAATATGGGCTGATGCACTCAATATAGCAGTAATGCCCTCTGAGAAGGATAGGAAATAATTCAGTTCTTCCAGCCTGCATGGAAGCTAAATACAGTATGACAAGAAATAGTAGCAGTACTCATTATGTCTGATTGCTAATTACCCCTTTGAATGATTCAGTTATGGCTGCTACTAGATAATTAGTTTAGTAATTTATGGCTGCTGCACAAACTAGTATTTTAATTTTTGAAGCACAACTTTCACAATACCTACAGTTCAGATAATATCTTTATTTTTTATTCAATTTTAAATTGCTTTCTTGAAAGCCTATAAAAGAGCAAAAATCCTTGCCTTTTTTTCCCACATGTATTTCATGCAAAAGTTAGACACTTTATGGAATTTTATTTAACATTAAGCTGCAGGAAAATGGCATCTTATTGGGTCCCGTTTCATTGTGCTTAGCTGTCCCAATTTTGTGGACAAAAGGGGTGAAATATTTTAGAAGAGTCTATAAGTGACTTAATTTAACTGCTGCCAAATTTTATGGTCCAGAACACTTTTGATACTTCACGTTCTCCTTTTTATAGGACTTCCTAGGTGGCGCTAGTGGTAAAGAGCCCACCGGCAACGCCGCAGATGTAGGAGACCTGGGTTGACCCCTGGGTGGGGAAGATCCCCTGGAGGAGGGCATGCAACCCACTCCAGTATTCTGCCAGAAGAATCCCATGGACAGAGGAGCCTGGCGGGCTACAGTCCATGGGGCCGTAACAAATAACTAAAGAGACTTCGCGTGCACGCACTTCGCATTTTATAAATGTGTATTACAGGCATGGGTTCTGTTCATGCCTGGATATCTTCTCTCAAAACCAAGAAGTAGCAGACAGCTGTGCCCCACCTCCACCCAAGTTTGGTGTGATACACAAATAAGTACAGAGCTAGATAGGTGGGTTCTAATATCATCCTCTCTTCTTGTTTGAGTAAATGTGATTAATTCTAGGAAAGAAAGTAGAACTGAGTCCCTCTGGGTACATTTTGGTCTTGGACTGGTTCCTTCTTAAATCCACCCGGAGTCCTCCAATACTGAACCTACACTGATGCGCATTGTAGTGGACGTAATGGTCACTTCATTTTAAGAAATATTTTGTCACTATTCATAAACACCTAGTTTTAGTTCAAATTCCCATCAACTTCTAGATTGTTTCCCAAATTCAGGTAGTGCTAAAAATCTACATCTGCAGGAGTGCCCTGGTGTTCCAATGGTGAGCTAAAAAATTCTAACTTCAAAATAATGTCAGGTCTTTGGCCCAAAGGCAGCATTGATCAGTTAAATTCACATGGTGGTTTCAACTTTGTTATATGTTTATTTTCTTTATTTGTGTGCATAGTGGACACATTTGCAAACTGTTGAATAATATTGTAAATTACTGACTTAAAATATGCCTTACTTAGATTTTGGATGAGGGCCTGAATTCTGACTGGCTGATACAAAAGTTGTGGCTTAAAATCAGTGTAATTAAGACTGGGTAATTTTCACAATGAGAGGGAGCAACATCTTAGAATAACAAATTTTTTAAATCTTATTAAGCATTTGGTTTTGCCATCCCCACTATATCCAAATAAGTGTTCTGAATATTAGTTCACAATACCCCAGACACATTTGCCTTATGGCTGAGACTTTTAAATCTAGCATCTCAAAATTAAGAATATCTGGCATTGCTGGCTTCTCCTCTTTGCTTTCTACTTGGCGCTTTGCTTTTAACTGTAATACAATTCAAAATGCCCAAGGTTTGTGCGTTCTCTATTGTTCTTGTACATGATATTTACCAGTGAGGGATCAATGTTCTAAAGGGCAGTCCTGACAGTGTTATTTCAGTGAACATCAGACTGGTGTTTATTACAGACTGAATCTACGCCCTTTATTGCCAACAGCCTGACTTGAAATATGTGTTCCTTGACCCATTTAATAAATGGCTCCCCACAGATAGGGCAGTGTGCAACTCTTCCGTTTTTCTCAAGATGGCTTTAAAAACACCTCTTACCCATAAGGCAGTCTGTCTAACCATCAAAGCATAATCTTGACCTTCCCAACTTTGATCAGGGTTACAGTGGTTGATGCTTCTTTTTTCCTAAGTTGCTAACTAGAGAGCCAACAGAACGGTTTGCCACTAGAGTCTGAAGCCAGTCAACTATGTTCAGATGTATAGCCCATTCTTTACTTATTTCAGTTCTAACTGTAGATTATCTAAAATAGAACACAGCTGTTAGAAAATGTATGTGTCAGTTATGTTAGGCACAAAATGTACGTATAGATTTCTGCCAAATTATAAAGCCCAATAATATATTACATTTTCAGTTCAGTTCAGTTCAGTTCAGTCGCTCAGTCGTGTCCGACTCTTTGCGACCCCGTGGACTGTAACCTACTAGGCTTCTCCGTCCATGGGATTCTCCAGGCAAGAATACTGGAGTGGATTGCCATTTCCTTCTCCAGGGGATCTTCCCGACCCAGGGATCGAACCCGGGTCTCCCGCATTAGAGGCAGACGCTTTAACCTCTGAGCCACCAGGGAAGATCTCCTCCCACTGGTAAAAAAATAGAGAAAGCATTGGTTATCAATATTGATATATTATATTGTTAATTGAATTGTTTATAAAACTCTTTAGAAGGAAAATACTAAAGCGTGTGTTATAACTCTTAGCCAGCTCAAAATTTTTTCAAGAGTTAAAGAAATATCATTTTTTTCTCCTTCCCTATATTTATTTATTTAAAAAAATAAAAAAGAAATATCATCACAATTTTCAAAAATGCATTGTTCACAAAACATTATTTTATTTGGTGCTGAACTTTTAAGGTATTTTTTACACTTCTTCCTTGACCTTTAATTTTCTAAATGCAAAATATAATAGAGACCGTCACCAGAAATGTCATCTTAATCAACTGGTCTGGAATTTTCTGGTCAGCACTGATAGAGGGAGAAGAGGCATGTGTATGGTAAAATCCTCGATGTTCCCACCAATCCCCTCTGCCCCCCATCATCCTGAGCTAAAAACAATCCTTTTCCTTCGATAACAGCTCCCCTGCTCCTCCCTTCCCATAAAAACCTTCCATTTTGTACAGTCCCTTGGAGAGCCTTCTAGTTGCTAGATGGGATGACGCCCATTCGATTCATGCATCACCCTAATAAAGCCAATTCAGTTCAGTTCAGTTCAATAAAGCCAATTAGAGCTTCAATTTTACTCGGTTGAATTTTTTTTTTTTAAACAGAATGCGCAGGGCCCCCTTGGTGGCTCAGTGGTAAAGCATCCACCTGCCAGTGCAGGAGACACAGGTTCCACCCCTGGTCCGAGAAGATCCCACATGCGGAGCAACCAGGCCCATAAGCCACAGCTGTTGAGCTTGTGTTCTCGAGCCAGGAACCGCAACTCCTGAGCCTACGGGCCGCAACTACTGAAGCCCAGGCACCCGAGAGCCGGTGCTCCGCAACAAGAGAAGCCACCACACTGAGAGGGCCACTCGTTGCAACTAGGGAAAGCCTGTGTGCAACGGTGAAGACCCAGTGAAACCGGAAATAAATAAAATTATAAAACAGAATATGCAGGCCTACGAGCCAAAGTGAGGGCCTCTAAAACGCAGAGACATTACTTTGTCAAAGATGTGTATAAGAGACAGGTGTATTACCTATACTTAAGATATTTTTGAACATTATTCCTCAGAGGAAAAATCAGTTCATTTTCTGATCTTATAAATTTTATTTAGAGTGGTCATTTTTATCTTATTTGAGTACACTGTTTAAACAGTTTCAGTGCAGTATTTCCTACTGTGTCTCATCAGTGCTTTTAAAGAATTAATTAACTTGACATAAAATTTGATAGTTCTAAGAGCTAAGAACTTTTTACTCATGATAAATGATGTTATGTTGCATCAAATAATTTTATATGAATAAGCAATATTTTTAGACTCACACCCTCACAAATACATGTGTGGATGTCTGTGTGTGTTTGTGTACATACACATATAATAGAAATACAATTGGAACTCTTGGCTCTTTCCAAGTTCAGCCTTTAGAGGTGCTTAATAGTCCGTATAGATTCGTGTATAGTCACTTTAGACGTGATATCTCTGAAAGCAAGGGGATGAAGGAGAGTGAGTGAGCTTGGACGTAATGACTGATGAGGAAGCAATGTTTTAGCATACACGCTATTTATTTGTTTGGTTACGCTTAGTGAGCCACATGCCAAGAATACAAACAGGAATGTAAACAGGAACAAGCCAGACTCCATGCCTGCAACGAGTTTAAAATCTAACAAGAGAGATAAATGAACACATAATTTACAGTCAAAGCGAGAGACGGCAATCAGAGAAATAGACGCAAAGTGCTAATCTGACCCAGAGAAAGGAAAGGACTATTAATTTAGCCTTGAACAATTGTCTCAGACTAATGTGACATTGTCCTCATTCAGGGTCACAGTGTCAATGACATGAGTTTCGTTAATGTTATTTCAAACAAGTCTCACAGGCTTTTAAAGATATTGCATACTTTGGGAGCATATCGGTATAAGCAGACATAAAGAAAACAGTTGAGAGCCTTAAGAGAAAATGAAATTTTGACTGCCTTTCTACATTTGCAACATTTTGTACCATTTTATGTATATATGTATGTATGTTATTTGCCAAACCCAGGGGTAGGCTAACTCAGTCTCAAACTTAAAAGGCTAGCAGAAGTTTCAGTCTGGTATAAAGGCATGGCTAGGATTAGATGGAGAAGGCCTGGAAAACCTGCAGTCCATGGGGTCGTACAGAGTTGGACATGACTGAAGCTACTTAGCAGCAGCAGCAGTAGCAGGATTAGATATAGCGGACCTCCTGCACCTCCAGAATTCCAGTATCAGAAGTATAGATTTCAAGGTAGCTGGATACTTCCACCAAGAACAAAATGAATATAGTGTAAGGTGAGTGTCCCACAGCGGGGTACCAGCAAGAGGGGGGCGGAGCCCCTTTCAGGTAAGGCAGACAGCTGGAGAAGACTCTTGTGAGTCCTTCAGACTCCGAGGAGAGCAAAGCAGTCAGTCTAAAGGAAATCAACCCTCAGTACTCATTGGAAGGACTAATGCTGAAGCTGACGCTCCAGTGTTTTGGCCACCTGATGCAAAGAGCCGATTCATTGGAAGAGACCCTGATGCTGGGAAGGACTGAAGGCAAAAGAAGAGGGAAGCAGAGCAAGAGATGGTTAGACAGCATCACCAACTCAATGGACATGAATCTGAGCAAACTCTGGGAAACAGTGATGGACAGGGAAGTCTGGCGTGGTGTGGCCCACAGGGTTGCAAACATTCAGACACAGCTTAGCAACTGAACAGCAAAAATGAATAGAATACCTTTCCAAACCAGGGTCATCCACAGATGCACATGGGGGCAGTGGTAGCTCGCATCATGTAGACAGACAGACATCTAGAAGCTGTGTTTGTTTGGGAAGGTAGGGCACACGTCATTGAAACTCTGGTGTGAACTTTTGAATTCTTCCAAGAAAATTGCACAAACTGCCGTTACGTAATTTTGTGGACTTCATAGACTATGTGAAAGCTTCATCAGGTTAAGGACCAGTGGGTAAGTGGAGTCAGGGATAATGGAAGGAGGGCATTTTCCTTCCATTGCTAAAGAACCTTGCATCTCAGATCAGCCTGATGCGTGTTCAATATAACATCCTTGTCTCTTGCGATCTCATGGACGGTAGCCTGCCAAGCTCTTCTGTCCATGGAATTCTCCAGTCAGGAACACTGGAGTGGGTTGTCATCCCGTTCTCCAGGGGATCTTCCCAACCCAGGGGTCTACCTGGGTCTTCCACATTGCAGGCAGATCCTTTACAGTCTGAGCCACCAGGGAAGCCCCCCCTGATGGGCACTGGCATTAAGACCACGACGTGGAGGTCTGCGGCTAGAAGCCGCTTGGCTGACCTGGTCACCTGCTTTGGTGGGATCTTTGGGGGCAACTCTCTGGGCCCTGTCTCACTTGTCCTATTCTTTGACATCTAATTTAAGAACCAATTTATACATTTAATCCTTCCGGAAGCTTGCCCTTACCATTCTTTGTTCAGTACCTTTTTTAATCTCATAATTCTCTTCTGTAATAAAGTCACAGCTTTGGGGGAGAACAAACTGTGTCTTATTTATTTCTGAATCTCTGTTTCTAGCACAGTGCCAGGCGCATGGGAGAAAATCTTTGTCTTGTGAATGAATAAAAGCAAACTGCTATATTGTGTACAGAAAGTTTTGCTCTGTGCTAGAATACCAGACCACCTAACCTGCCTCTTGAGAAATCTGTATGCAGGTCAGAAAGCAACAGTTAGAACTGGACATGGAACAACAGACTGGTTCCAAATAGGAAAAGGAGTACGTCAAGGCTGTATATTGTCACCCTGCTTATTTAACTTACATGCAGAGTACATCATGAGAAACGCTGGGCTGGAAGAAGCACAAGCTGAATCAAGATTGCCGGGAGAAATATCAATAACCTCAGATATGCAGATGACACCACCCTTATGGCAGAATATGAAGAGGAACTAAAAAGCCTCTTGATGAAAGTGAAAGAGGAGAGGGAAAAAGTTGGCTTAAAGCTCAACATTCAGAAAACGAAGATCATGGCATCTGGTCCCATCACTTCATGGGAAATAGATGGGGAAACAGTGGAAACAGTGTCAGACTTTATTTTTGGGGGCTCCAAAATCACTGCAGATGGTGATTGCAGCCATGAAATTAGAAGACGCTTACTCCTTGGAAGAAAAGTTATGACCAACCTAGAGACATTCAAAAGCAGAGACATTACTTTGCTGACTAAGGTCCATCTAGTCAAGGCTATGGTTTTTCCTGTGGTCATGTATGGATGTGAGAGTTGGACTGTGAAGAAATGGTGACTGCAGCCATGAAATTAAAAGACGCTTACTCCTTGGAAGAAAAGTTATGACCAACCTAGATAGCATATTCAAAAGCAGAGACATTACTTTGCCAACAAAGGTCCGTTTAGTCAAGGCTATGGTTTTCCTGTGGTCACGTATGGATGTGAGAGTTGGACTGTGAAGAAAGCTGAGCGCTGAAGAATTGATGCTTTTGAACTGTGGTGTTGGAGAAGACTCTTGAGAGTCCCTTGGACTGCAAGGAGATCCAACCAGTCCATTCTAAAGGAGATCAGCCCTGGGTGTTCTTTGGAAGGAATGATGTTAAAGCTGAAACTCCAGTACTTTGGCCACCTCATGCGAAGAGTTGACTCATTGGAAAAGACTGTGATGCTGGGAGGGATTGCAGGCAGGAGGAAAAGGGGACAACAGAGGATGAGATGGCTGGATGGCATCACCAACTCGATGGACAGGAGTCTGAGTGGACTCTGGGAGTTGGTGATGGACAGAGAGGCCTCGCGTGCTGCAATTCATGGGGTCGCAAAGAGTCGGACACGACTGAGTGACTGAACTGAACTGAACTGAATGTTAGAAAAGGGCAAATCCTCAGAAAACGAGTTCATTTCTCATTTTGCCAGAGGAGCTGGAGTATCACCTCATTGGGATCCCTGGGAAAGCAGCAGCAGCAGCCCTAAATCTGTGCAAATCCTACTGTCTCCGGTTATCTGGAATGGCCCACCAGACCTCCTTTAAAGAAAGCCAGCTGTGTGCAGTCATGGGCTTCCCTGATAGCTCAATTGGTAAAGAATCCACCTGTAATGCAGGAGACCCCAATTTGATTCCTGGGTCGGGAAGATCCCCTGGAGAAGAGAAAGGCTACCCACTTCAGTATTCTGGCCTGGAGAATTCCATGTTCTACAGTCCATGAGGTCACAAAGAGTCAGACACGACCTAGTGACTTTCCCTTTCACTGTTTGCAGTCATGACTCTTCTATTAGAGGAAATAGAGCCAAACAACCCTTGGCCCCAAGCCTAATCTCATTGAGGCTGAACAGGTGTTTAGCCATTAAGCTGTACAGGCACATGGAGGGTGTCTGGGGTTTCCTAAAAAATAAAAACATATATACTTAAAAAATGCCCCAGACCCCTTAAATCTTATATTCTAAGCTTCAGTAATTACATTTAAACTGATATACTATATATAAGTTGCAGTAGTCAGTTTTATGATTTGCTGAAGTCTATAGAATTGAACTATTTTTGGATACAAGAGAAAGACAGACCCTTAATTCCTTCCATCCAAAATAAAGGTTTTAATTAAATGCAAATTAGATCTTCAAGATTTGGTTCAACATTCACCTCTCAAAATAAGTCTTACAAAAAATAAAAATAAAATCCCCCCAAACACACTTACCATGGTTCTTTTCATTTAAAAGAAAAGCAATTATTTATCTATGTACCATTTTTACACTTATCAATCATGTTTTAAAAAGAAACAACTGCTAACCAGTTAAGGTACAAAAATCTATAAAGCTTAATTGGTATCTTTTATTTTTTCTCAAGTGCCCAGAATAGTATTGCACAGTGGTCATGTATGGATGTGAGAGTTGGACTGTGAAGAAGGCTGAGTGCCAAAGAATTGATGCTTTTGAACTGTGGTGTTGGAGAAGACTCTTGAGAGTCCCTTGGACTGAAAGGAGATCCAACCAGTCCATTCTGAAGGAGATCAGGCCTGGGATTTCTTTGGAAGGAATGATGTTGAAGCTGAAACTCCAGTACTTTGGCCACTTCATGCGAAGAGCTGACTCATTGGAAAAGACTCTGATGCTGGGAGGGATTGGGGGCAGGAGGAGAAGGGGACGACCGAGGATGAGATGGCTGGATGGCATCACGGACTCAATGGATGTGAGTCTGAGTGAACTCCAAGAGATGGTGGTGAACAGGGAGGCCTGGCGTGCTGCGATTCATGGGGTCACAAAGAGTCGGACATGGCTGAGTGACTGAACTGAACTGAGGAACTAGGATACTTTTCACAGCTTCAGAAATTAAATCAATGCATAAGAAATTTCATGTAATCTGCAGCAAGCGTTTTTATATGGATTGAACTGGGATGCACGTACACAGTATAATGTAAAATGCACTGCCATGCACAGGGGAACAGAAATGAGCCAAGCATGGCACAGCATTTGGGAACACTGACTGGCGAGCAGTTCTGAAGGAGAGGTCTATTATGTAAGCAAATCTCTGGGTGCTAATCTGTCTCCCCTGATGGTTCAGCTGGCGCTTCAAAACAGACTGTGCTTTCTTCACGTTAACCCTTTTTCTTATTGAAATATCTCAAGGCTTCAGGACCGGCATACCTTGAGTCTGGTATAAAAGATAAGGCATTCATTGTGGAATACAAAACCAGAAAAGTGGGATTATTTTCCTCCAACAAGGAAAAAAAAAGTTTATTATGAAAGAAGAGATCTTTAATTAGAGTAGGGAAAACAAGTTCAAATACAGTAGGATAAATCTGTGATTTAGCTGTCTTCCAAAAGTACTAGCCTTTGTTCAAATAAGCACCCCAAATCACTGATGTTTGTATTTGTAGAGAAAATATATAATTTTATAGGACTCTGGACCATGTTCTTAGTTTCAAAGAATTATGTCATTCAGGACTTAAATATCAAAAAATAGGTTTAACTAAACCTGATAGAACACAAAATCAATCTCAAAAATCTACAATAATCAAATATCAAGAGCTTCTTTATATTTACATATTTTCCTAAACATTAGTAAATAATTTCAGTTATTCAGTCTCTTGCTCTGAGGAACTTTTAAGTTAACTGGACTGAAATCATCTGTATGTCAGCTTGCATATAAATTTTCACATCTGTTTTGTCATTGTACTTGAGAATACAAATGTATTCTCCAAACATTTTACACAAAACCTTACCCATGTTTGTTTATCTAGTCTGATAGCTTAAAATCTTTCTAGTAGTCTCTCAGTTCCCACCTGTCTTCATCTTTGCTATTTTTTTCTGCCTAGAACCCTAAATCCAATCTCAGTTCTATCTGATGACTCTTTAGCCCTTACTTATCTTTTAGAATTCAGCTCAAGTCTACCTTCTGGCATTTTTCAGTCTGTTTCAGCTGTTTCCTCTCTGTGCTTTGAGTGCAGTGTACACAACTCTAAAATACCTTTGTCTCTGCCCCACTTTGGCTTTTGGAGACAGAAGCTGTGCAAGAGGTTACTGACTAGTGCCCAGCAGATGTTGGACCGTGGCAAGTCCTCAAACATTTTGCAGTACATTAATGGATGACCTTTCAAGCTCCAATCTTACAGCCATTCTAAGCACTTCACAGTTATTAACTCATTTAGTACAACATTCATCTGATCTTGCTGTCTGTCTTATACCAAAGAAGAAGGCAGAGAAAACTAAGATAGAGATTAAGCCTCTTTTCTGAGGTCAGACCCGAGTAAGTGGTGCAGTAGTTGCTATAATAGAATAATCACAATAATTGTGGTAACGACTCTAGGCCTCTGCTGCAGAGCACACTCTCCTGAATATCTCCTTTTCCTCACCTGATATATCTTTGAAAGTACTGGATGATTGACCTTGTTCCCAAGAGAATGATGAATGATTTATTGCTCGTATGCCTGCTCAAAGTACTTATTAACCTCAATCTCGTCATTAATTCAATAAATATTTATTGCATCCCTACCCTGAGGCATGCACTGGGAATATACAAATGAATAAATATACACTGACTACAGATGACTGAGACTCATAAAAGCAAAATGTATTATAACATTTTGTATTTTGTTAACATTGTGTCCTAGGAACGTTTGTCTTACATTACTTCATTTTAGAATAAGTGCAATGACAATTTTCAAAAAAGCTTAAAAATTTATCTTCTACCAGGTAGACATTTGACTCTGACAAAGATATTAGAGTACATTTTGTAGGGAATTATCATAATTGCTTTCCATGGCTGCTCAATTTTAAGAGTTTGTTTGCATCTATACATTTCTCTGCAGTTCACCAAGTTTATAAAACTATCAGAAAATAAAAACATTTCTCTGCAATACACAGTTTGTAAAACTATCAGAAAATAAAAAGCCTAATCTAAAATTAAGTATCTCTATTTTATTTTTCACTGACAATGAGAATGCTTATCTAAATTTTTTAAATTTTATTCTCTGTTCATAACCAAGCACAATTTTAACACTTCTCGCATCTTAGTCTCCCTTCCAACTGTCATTCTGAAGAATAAGTGGAATATAGAGTTTGGAAGTTATATTTGCTTTGCATGAATAAAAAGCAATAAATGCTGTTTTCCCCCATCCCTGAATTATGTAGCAATGACTCATAGAGCAGATAAGGGGTATTACAAGATGTCATTTTCACAGGTACTTTTCTAAACCTGGCAATGGATAATATAAAAGCTTGAATATACTTTAAAATTTTTAAATGTTCTTTGATGGCAGGAGTGGCTTTCAATTTTGTTTTTACTGATAGCATTTTCCTTTCCTGATTTAACCATAGTCTGGTAGGCCATTTCACTTTTTACAAAATGTCTTGCGGCTCTCCACGTATAACATGTTGTTTTGCAGCATTATAGAAAAGGGGCATACTACAGTGTTTCCATGTTTAGAAACATTCCTTCCAAGGAAGAGAACCACTTTATAATTGTGCTGTTGTATGACACCATTTTAGATTTATAAAACTTTGTGGCTTATGTATATTTAATGCATTCTGTTATATTTTTTGCCTTGTCTATTTCATTACCCCAGATATGGGAGTCACTGAGCTATTGCTTATTATTAATGCCTTTCTGTTTCAACTTTAATTCTACTCATTCTTATATTGATAACAAATATAATTCTATGCTAAAATACAATAATGATAATTCTTCAAAAATTTACTAATTATTCAATCTCTTAAGAAAAAAAATATTTTAAAGTAAATCCTCTAAAAGAGAGCTTTGAGTGTATCAAGACAGTCTTTTAAAGCATTGATGGAAATAATTACTAATGGTGACCACAGGGTTATATTTGGAAATTAGAGGTGATGACTAACAAAGAAGATTTAATGCTTTGTTCGGATTTTTATTGTTGCAAATATGATTGATGAGTATATTTGTGCTGTTCCTCAGAAATTACTTTAACTCTTTCTAGCTTCTGAGATAGCTATCTACCTATGGATCTCACCTTCCTAATGAAATGAGTAATATCATTGTTAGATAAGGCTTGTACCACAGTGCCTGGATTTAGAAAACAATAGATAGTAGCTAAAATTACCTAAATTTGTGCTCTTTTAAAGCCTAATTATTCTTCCCAGATGCTTTTCTCCTTTTCATTCATCTTGAAGAAATGAACTTGAATTACTCACCCTTTTGAACTGAATATTAGGTCAGAAAAAGTTATATTTCTTTTCCTTGGTGTTTCTACAACTCTTTTAGCTTTCTTATATTATGACCAGTTACCTCCTTATATGTAGTTAACTGTCTTCTGATTTATAAGATGATATCCTGGGGGCAGGAGGAGAAGGGGACGACCGAGGATGAGATGGCTGGATGGCATCACCGACTCGATGGACATGAGCGTGAGTGAGCTCCGGGAGTCGGTGATGGACAGGGAGGCCTGGCGTGCTGTGGGCCATGGGGTCGCAAAGAGTCGGACTCGACTGAGCGGCTGAACTGAACTGAAGAGGAAGTGCCCGTCTCAGTCTTCCACCCTTTTGTCTGCAGCCGAAGATGCTGATAATCAAGAGGAGAGGGAGTCTGGAGAGAAAGGAGAGTGTTTTTCCTTGGAGAGCCTCTATTTTCTCTAGGAGTAAATTGCTGAAGTCGTCCCCTGTGCGTGAGGATGAGGAGCCCGGAGGAGCCTGTTTATGGAATGTGCTGAAGGCTTCACAGTACCATCTGTGGGGAAACGGGGCAGAGAACTGACCCGTGAAGCTGTAAGAAGTGATGGGTACACACTCTTTCCTTTCAGTTTGCCATGGCACCGGTTCCCATCCAAGAAAGGCCAGGAACCATTGCAGCTAAGTCCCTAAGGCACAGGCGTCTGAGTTTAGGTTGACTTGAGATTTGGGCTTTAAAAACCATAAGAAACAGGAACAGAGGCTAAGGATATGGGAAGGCAGCCAAAGGGATAAGCTGCAGAGTCTTGACTAGATATAGAAGGGAGTGAAGACAGGATGGAGCAACAGATTAGAAATTGATGCCTTTACATGGTAAAGCGTCTGCCTGCAATGCGGGAGACCCGGGTTCAATCCCTGGGTCAGGAGGATCTCCTGGAGAAGGAAATGGCAACCCACTCCAGTGTTCTTGCCTGGAAAATTCCATGGACAGAGAAGCCTGGTAGTCTACAGTCCATGGGGTCGCAAAGAGTCGGACCCGACTGAGCAACTTAACTTCAGTCTAGATCATGTTTGGAAAACACAAGGGTATGAGAATCTTGAAAGGGTATATGATCATGTTGCAAGTGTAGAGTATTGGAGTTTACAGTTTTAAAGGTCAAGAAATTCTGGGAAAGTTTGAGAGATTCACCTTGAAAACTTTCAGAAACGATATAGCTTTGTAAAAGAATGAAGTGAAAATGTATTTAAACAATCTTAAAGGATCCAGAAAAACATCTACTTCTGCTTTATTGACTATGCCAAAGCCTTTGACTGTGTGGATCACATAAACTGTGGAAAATTCTGAAAGAGATGGGAATACCAGACCACCTAACCTGCCTCTTGAGAAATCTGTATGCAGGTCAGGAAGCAACAGTTAGGACTGGACATGGAACAACAGACTGGTTCCAAATAGGAAAAGGAGTCCGTCAAGGCTGTATATTGTCACCCTGCTTATTTAACTTATATGCAGAGTACATCATGAGAAACTGAAACTCCAGTACTTTGGCCACCTCATGCGAAGAGTTGACTCATTGGAAAAGACTCTGATGCTGGGAGGGATTGGGGGCAGGAGGAGAAGGGGACGACCGAGGATGAGATGGCTGGATGGCATCACTGACTCGATGGATATGAGTCTGAGTGAACTCCGAGAGATGGTGATGAACAGGGAGGCCTGGCGAGCTGCGATTCATGGGGTCGCAAAGAGTCGGACACGACTGAGCAACTGAACTGAACTGAAAGGATCCTATCATTATTATCTCTATGATTATTTGCCAGGAAATAATTCAAGATGGCACAAATATTATTAACAACCTAAGATATTCACTAGAGCTTTATAAATAATGCCAATTTATTACAAAAAAGCGAGTGTGTGTGTGTGTGCACGCTCAATACTTCAGTCATGTCCAACTCTTTGGGACTCCGTGGACTGTAGTCCGCCAGGCTCTTCTGTCCATGGGATTCCCCAGGAAAGAATAGTGGAATGGTTGCCCTTTCCTCCTCCAGAAGATCTTCCCTGACCCAGGGATCCTGCAATAACAGAGAAGGGTTTAAATGACTTATGACAAACAAAATATCTGTGGAAGTATTAATTGGTAGAGCCTTTATGGAAGCAATTCAGTCTTGTCCATCAATTTTAAATGCAAATGTCATTCAACCAGGAATTCCACTTCTACAAATGTGCCCTAGAGATGTATTTATATATATGCAAAATGAACAAGGCAGTTTGTAGCTGCACCGTTGGTAAGAGTAAAATGCCCATAAGTAGGGAACTCCCTGGTACATCCATTTAATGGGATATTATTAAGCTATAAAAGTTTAATTTGAAAACTCTTTCCTAATGTGAAATGTTCTCCAAGATACATTGTTAGTTGAAAAAATAAAAAACACGTTCAAAACAGAGTATGTGGTATAATGCCATCTTATACTGAAAGGAAAAAGTTCATACATGTATTTACATACATATGTATATGTGTACAAATCAGTTTCAGATAAGTTTAGTCACCGATGAGAAGAGATTTTGGAGGGTGAGGAAAACAGAATTGGAAAAACTCTCATAGCTATTTTATTATAGATCTTTTTCATTCTGTGAATTTTGAATCATAAAAATGTATTACTATTTGGAAATTTTAAAAACTCAAGTTATATAATCTAAACATAAAAATTATTGTAAATTTTTATTTTAGTGATTTGCGCTGCTGCTGCTGCTAAGTCGCTTCAGTCGTGGCCGACCCTGTGCGACCCCATAGACGGCAGCCCACCAGGCTCCCCCGTCCCTGGGATTCTCCAGGCAAGAACACTGGAGTGGGTTGCCATTTCCTTCTCCAACGCATGAAAGTGAAAAGGGAAAGTGAAGTCGCTCAGTCGTGTCAGACTCTTAGCGACCCCATGGACCACAGCCGCTCCTCCGTCCATGGGATTTTCCAGGAAAAAGTACTGGAGTGGGGTGCCATACATTCAAAATAATTATCCTGGGGACACAGTAGAGAAAATTCAAAAGATAAAGCTACATATAGCAGGCATAGTAAGATAAGAAAGTACACCCAAAATATCAGTGTGGTTATAACAAGTGGTAGGATTGCATTTCAAGCAATATTTATTCTCTCAGTTCAGTTCGGTTCAGTTCAGTTCAGTCGTGTCTGACTCTCTATTCTCTACTTTTTGTTAAAGGACAATTGTGTATATATCTCAATGCATACACATTGTTTACATTTGGGTAAATTGGAAAGTCATTTTAAAAATACTTTTCAATAATTCCTGAAACTCCATCCTTTCAAATGTGGAAATGCTATTTCAGATTACAATAAAATTTAATAAAGATAAGTGTGATTCTTCTATTACATCTTTCATTTGAATAGAAGATCAGTCTTGTGTGACAGATATACCTGTGAAGAACTTTTATCTGTTATCATAAATAAAGTATATTCATTGATATAAATTAAGAAAAAGTTGCCAGAATAACTCTCCAAGAAAAATCTAATGAAGAATAATATCTGTCTCTTATACACATCTAGATGTGTATAAGAGACAGGCTGTGGGCCATGGGGTCGCAAAGAGTCGGACTCGACTGAGCGGCTGAACTGAACTGAAGAGGAAGTGCCCGTCTCAGTCTTCCACCCTTTTGTCTGCAGCCGAAGATGCTGATAATCAAGAGGAGAGGGAGTCTGGAGAGAAAGGAGAGTGTTTTTCCTTGGAGAGCCTCTATTTTCTCTAGGAGTAAATTGCTGAAGTCGTCCCCTGTGCGTGAGGATGAGGAGCCCGGAGGAGCCTGTTTATGGAATGTGCTGAAGGCTTCACAGTACCATCTGTGGGGAAACGGGGCAGAGAACTGACCCGTGAAGCTGTAAGAAGTGATGGGTACACACTCTTTCCTTTTGTATTTATAGTGGCACATGTGTTATAATTAATGAACCAATATTTATTAAAGTTCACAGTTTACCTTAGGCTTCGTCCTATGTTGTGCGTGAGTTCTGACAAATGTATAATGTCAAGTACCCACTATTATGTTATTATATAGACTATTTTCACTGGCCAAGTATTGCATTTGCACAAATTGCAATACCGTTTCCTATCCCTGTCAGCAACGAATGAAAGTTCCTGTTGATCCACTTCCTTGCTAGCGATTGGTGCTGTCAGTGTCTCGGATTTTAACAGTCCTAATAGCCAGGTGGTAATAGCTTCAAAAGCAGAGACATTACTTTGCTGACTAAGGTCCGTCTAGTCAAGGCTATGGTTTTTCCTGTGGTCATGTATGGATGTGAGAGTTGGACTGTGAAGAAGGCTGAGCGCCGAAGAATTGATGCTTTTGAACTGTGGTGTTGGAGAAGACTCTTGAGAGTCCCTTGGACTGCAAGGAGATCCAACCAGTCCATTCTGAAGGAGATCAGCCCTAGGATTTCTTTGGAAGGAATGGT
>SJYT01047699.1:342540-356887 GCA_006410635.1 Cephalophus harveyi
GTCCATTCTGAAGGAGATCAGCCCTGGGATTTCTTTGGAAGGAATGATGCTGAAGCTGAAACTCCAGTACTTTGGCCACCTCATGCAAAGAGCTGACTCATTGGAAAAGACTCTGATGCTGGGAGGGATTGGGTGCAGGAGGAGAAGAGGACGACCGAGGATGAGATGGCTGGATGGCATCACAGACTCGATGGACGTGGGTCTGAGTGAACGCCGGGAGATGGTGATGAACAGGGAGGCCTGGCATGCTGCGATTCATGGGGTCGCAAAGAGTCGGACACGACTGAGCGACTGAACTGAACTGAACTACTGTTCCTCTCAATCTATAGATGAAGTAACTAAGTTTCCAAGATGATCGTTAACTGGTCCAGAGGACTGAGCTACATTGGCCAAATACTGATAAAGACATGCAGGATGTTATTTTTTTCTTTCTTTTTCCCTATGCAATTTCCACTGAACAGTTTTGTAATATGTTTGAAATACAGCATTTAAATAAATACTAGTCTAATGCGGTCTTACTTTGTAAAGAAGAGAAAAAGGCAAATGACAGAGCTTAGCCGTTGGTCACAAAGCTATTTGCCCCATGCTGCCTCTTTACATAGTAGACAGGCTCTGAATGGCTTTATCTCTCACACATGATTTTCTTTTCCCTGTAGATCTACAGATATTGCAGAAGACAGTTACAGAGATTCCAAAAGCTGTACAGTGAGGGAATAAACCAAATTGTCCTTCAGTGATGACAGAAGATCTACCATAAGTTAAAAGATCAGAAACACAGAAATATTTGTCATTCCTTCTAAGTGCAGCATAGAGTTTGGCATCTGATCCAAGTTGGACCCAGATCTAACTACAAATCAAACCATATGGTTTTGTTAATTAGAAATCTCAACTAGAAGCAATACTCCTGATGGAGTCCTGGGCAGCAGGGACACTGAAAAAGGAAGGGAGAAAGAAGAGAGGGAGAGAGGAAGGAAAAGAAGGGAGAAAAAGGAAGGGAGGAAAGGCGGAGGAAAGAAGAAGGAAGGAAGGAAGAATGAAGAGGGGAAGATGGGACAGAGAGAGGGAGGGAAGGAGAAAGGAAAAGAGGGAGGGAGGGAGCAAGTCCAGTCAACAGTTTATAATCTTTCTTGGGTACACTACTTCTTAGGGGAGCAGAGATCAAGATTTTCTTTGAATTTTTTTTTAATTTTGGAAATATACTTCAGTATTCCTAATCAATGTATTAATTAAAAGATTATGAAAACTACTTTGATTTTTAAAATGTGATAATAATCAAGGTTAGCATTTTTAACATGATACTTAGTTTATTTCCAAGCTTAGAGCAGTTTGTTTTAAAAAGTAAACACTGTCTCCCCAAATACCTCGGAATTGTGAGAATTTCATGTCTACTGAGTTATGCAACAGGTACTTTCATAGCACCATCTTTGTGCCAGGTATAATTCTAAGCATCAGTGAAACAAAAAAGAAGGAAAAAAAATGCATATATTCCTGCCATCATGGAGATACTATCTATCGAAAATTTTAAATGAAATGTCAAGATTCCAGTAGTAGATAAATGGGAATGATCCCTTGACATATGAAAGAAAATGCAATAAATGTTTATAAATTCCTTGGCCAATAATCAAAGATTTTTCAGATTAAAATCACATTGTGATAGAAAAGTTAAGATGAACCACAGTCACTCCAATATTGATGAGTGTGTGCAGAACTTAGTGTACACTGAGGACACCTCCAGTGCATCAGAATAACAAGAATCAAGAGATCTGTTATGGTTTCCCCTTTTCTGTGGCCAGAGGATTCCATCATTTGGATCTTCCCTAAGGGAAGATGGTGATAGCAGCCATTAAATTAACAGACGCTTACTCCTTGGAAGGAAAGTTATGACCAATCTAGATAGCATATTCAAAAGCAGAGACATTACTTTGCCAACAAAGGTCTATCTAGTCAAGGCTATGGTTTTTCCAGTGGTCATGTATGGATGTGAGAGTTGGACTGTGAAGAAAGCTGAGTGCCGAAGAACTGATGCTTTTGAACTGTGGTGTTGAAGACTCTTGAGAATCCCTTGGACTGCAAGGAGGTCCAACCACTCCATTCTGAAGGAGATCAACCCTGGGTGTTCATTGGAAGGACTGATGCTGAAGCTGAAACTCCAATACTTTGACCATCTCATGAGAAGAGTTGACTCATTGGAAAAGACCCTGATGCTTGGAGGGATTGGGGGCAGGAAGAGAAGGGGACGACAGAGATGAGATGGCTGGATGGCATCACTGACTCAATGGACATGAGTTTGAGTGAACTCCGGGAGTTGGTGTTGGACAGGGAGGCTTCGCGTGCTGCGATTCATGGGATCACAAAGAATCAGACACGACCGAGCAACTGAACTGAACTGAACTGAAGGGATGATTTAACAGAAGCAAAAATCTACTCAATTGCATTCACTTCAGTGTTGCCTAAAACAACTCAAAATTCCCCATCAGTAATTTGCTAATTTTTTATATGAAAAGAATGTTTTCTATGTGGAAATGGAAACTTTTCTGTGTGTTTTTAAATTTTAAAAAGGCAAAGTACAGAATACCATTTTTCTTATTGTGGCAACTATTCAATATATGAAAGAAATCTGTCTAGACAAAGACCAGGATAAAATAATGGAAAAAGAAATTATTGGTTACATGTGTGTCTTGAGATAAGAAAATATTTAATTTTTCTGAACAATATTTAAGCTTATTGCATCATCTTTCCCATACCTAAAATAAATAGATGCAAGAACAGATAAAGGAAATGGAATTTACCATAGGCTGGGCAAGGGATTTTTAAAAAAGTTAATCAGAGATGGGTGAAGAACAAATGAAATCAGTCATCAGGCTTGAAAATGTAATACAGATGGTTCCCTGGTTGAAAATAGGAGTCCTCTAAAATTAACCATGAGCCCACCTGGTGGGATTTGGAAAAATTCAGTCAGCATCCTGCATGTGCGAGCAACCCAACCCTCAGTATGGAAATTGAAAAATGCCCAATCAAATTTATTTCTATTAAGTATCCAGTGTTCCGATAAAATTGCCCAATCACTGTTAAGGATACACAATTTGCAATATCTGTGATGTAGATAAAGCATTGTTATACAACACACATCTGAATGTTATTCTCCAGATTCAGAAAGAGGCGGCTTGCCTGTGATGGTCTGGAGAAAACAACAGGAAACACTCTCTACCTCACCTTCTTTCCTGCCTCCAACCCTTCCATCCCCTTCTTTCCCTACCACTGCCCACCCCCAATGAAATCTAAGCCATGTGCCTTCTTTCAACATCTGCTTCCTTTCTTTTCTTTCATGGAAAACGCACATGAATAATCAGACCGCGCTGCTGCTGTTAATTGTAAAAATCATTAGTAAACTTCCAGGTGCTGTTTACTATATACGCATTGTAATTTTCTATCCTAAAATCAGCAACTCCCCCGCCTCATTGTCTGTCCTGGGGCCTGAGCACTGTGCAGTTTGAGGCTGTCAAAGGCAGTTGCAGCCCCATTTGCTGGGACTGAAAGAGAGCGACCCACACCTGCAGCGTTTGAGGCAATAATTCCTAATATTAAGCAGACCTCATGAGGAGCAGGCCCTTTTCCAGCATCCTCACGATTCCACACTTTGCAATCCCTGGGAAATCGCTGAACGCCACTGTGATTGACTGACATCCACCCCCAGTTCTTTCTTCCCCTCTCTGCCCCTGCTGCACCCCACTTCCCAAGGCTTCTGGCGAGAAACCTATGAAGAAGATAAGGCCGAACTGGACCCCAGTGAAATCTACCCGGTGAGCTGAGGTGCCTGCATTTTGCTACCGCAAAGGAGTACGGAGCATCCTGGAGAATTTACTGAGAGAAGATCGGAGCACAAAGAGGAAGTAATTTGCCCAAAGCCACACAAACACTGCCTAATGCTTCTGTTACACAAAACAGATTACAACTTCCATCTGTTTCCTTGAAGGCACCTGTGGTTTTCCTGAAAAAATTCAAGATAAAAGGAAACAAAGCATGCGTTTACATCTTTCCCAGGTAATAAAGCTGCAGCCTGGAATGCACCTGCTGCTCTTTCCTCGGGCCTCACAATTCCTGTTCTGCTGCTCCAGGCAGGATCTCAGCCAGCCTTCCGGGATCACTATAGGAGCTGCCCGCTACTGGCAGGCTGATCTAGCTGCTTCTTTGCTGGTAGTCTGCTGCACTTTGTAAATTTACAGCCATAGCCACTATTCTATGGCACTGTATCATCTCTTTGCATAGCCCTGTCTCAGTGGTTTCAGAAGTGCCTCCACTGAAAGGAGCTCCCTTTCCTTTTTTATATTATTAGACTATTACATACCTGAATGAATAAACAAGCTATATTGATGGAGCTTTTCTAATACCCAACACTTTTTTAATAAACGTTAACACTAGGAAGTTTTTAGCGACTCTGTAACTTGACTTCAAATTTAATTTCCTTATCTGAGGACCAAAAGCACTTAGGGACTATGCTGAACGATATTCCAATTTGGCATCATTGCCACCCCTTTCTACAATTTTCTCTATCTTAGAGAAGAATCCTAGTATCCATTTCCAGACCTCCTTTCCCATCAGTTTTCAGGCGCTGGTGACGGTGAGAGAGGAAAAAGCAGTATTCTCCAGAAGCAGTGGCAGATAGAAGCATAGCCCGCCTCATAGCTGAAAGTATGGGTAGAAAGTGGTTGTGACTGTCTCAGCAGCTTTCAAGCAGTCTCTTGCACATCTCTTGTGTTAGTGTTGTCAGCTGAGAACTTTGGCAATGGCTTCACTGTCTTTGTCCCCTTATCCCTTCCATATGTTTCATCAGTTTTTAATTGCTTGAAGACTTCCTACCAGAGAAGTGTCAAGAGTCATCTTCTCAATAAGTGATGTCAGGTCAATGGGACGTTCATGGGTGGGGGAGAGTGAAAATGAATCCTGACCCCTACCTTACACTATACATACAATTCAAATCCAGATGACTGTAGATCCAAATGTGAAAGAGTAAAATGATAAAGATTTAAAAGAAAACATACAAGAGCTTCTTCATAAACTCAGAGAAGCAAACTCTGTGTGTGTGTGTATCACTCTTGAACTGAATTACTCTCTATACTGACCCCCTGAAATCTGCTTTACCATCCAAAACCTCTCCCCAACTTCTCATTCAAAAATATCCAGTGACAATTTCACTGATTTTTGATGCACCTTCACCTCTCCACTTTGCTATAGCTGTTTGTCCTTAGCCCACGTAGTTTCAGAATCCACTGAACACATCCCATTCCATATTGACTGCACAGCTCCTTTACAGTGACATTGTGGATTACTCCATCTTCCTTGAGTCTTCCTGTTTACTAGTTTCTGTTCATTTTAGAGACTTTCCCAGTACTCTTCTGACCTGCTGGCTGGTCCTCCCTTCTATTGGGATCTGCTCCTTCCTGAGCCTGAATGTTTGTGATCACTGGCTAGCTCCCCTTCATCCTCAGCTCACACCACTCAGATAACTTAAATCTTTGTTTCAAGCTCAGAATTTTCCCCAGAGCTTCAAATTTCCATATCCAGGTCTTTGCTAGATATTTTCATCTGCAGATCCAGACCCCATAGCTGCCTGAGAAGAAAGAGATAAAACTGGCAACACCCAGAATGCATTTCTACTTTCTGTGCCTGGCATAGAGTAGGTGGTCAATAAATGTTTGTTGAATGGGTGAAGGATGGAAAGAATAGTGAAGGAAGCTCAGAGACTCACAGCTATGTCTTTTTCTGGCCTGTGCTGCCCATCATTATGATTCATCCAGCAACATGTAGGGACAAGTGCCATGAACCTGTTACCCAGTTTCAGAGAAGATTAAATTAGCTTGGAAGCAGAAAACTGTCCTTTAGTCTATGTATACTTTTTCAACCTTTCATTAGTTGGATGCATCTTTTTGTCTTTGTAACACAGCTCCTGGCTTCCAAAAAGCTATATTTCAGAGAATGTTCCTAAAGAGATCAAGGCTGCTCATAAAAGACCATCTCAGCTGCATCCCAGTGACCAGGAGGGCCAAGCCCAGTCAGCTCTCACAAGCTGTTTCTTCATTTATAATAACTTCTCCATGAACAGTTGCTGTGAACCATTAGGCGGCTGCTCTGGATGGAAACAGAGGATTTGCTGTATAACGTAATTTTTTACAGAGATTATTTAAGGCATGATTTCTGTTTATGGTCCCAGGATAAATTATAATCACCTTTGTTTACCTCCTATTCCTTTCTTAATTAACTGACAACCTATTAGCATACATTTCTTTTTATCCCAGGAGTATTAATTATACATAATTTATATCATAAGCATTTATTTCATATCAGTGGGATGAATAAAACATTTACCTGCTTATCGCTACTTGAGGTTAACATTTTTATACAAAAAACTCACCTGAGACTTCCAATCAAATTATCAGATTTTTAATTTTCTGTTACATAATGATACTGTACTCGTCATTGCGGTGTTTTATTCTGCTCTAGGCTAAACAAACGTTTAGCAGAGTGCTCTGCCGGCAGCATTAATTACCAATGATGCATGCTTTGCTGCACAATGAGATTCAAATAATAAAAAAGTGAAATTTGCTAATATGAGAACTGACTCCACACTGGGATTGGAATACCAACACTAGGCCTGGTGACATTACAAAGGCCTCTAGGTCTTTCAGTTTCCTTGCTCATCAGAACTAGAAGGGACCCTAGAAATCAGAAGGCTCATCTTTTGTCATTTGAAAGATGAGGACTCTTTGGCCAGAGAGAGCAAATGATTGGCACAACCAAACCCATCCTCAAGCAAATGCCAAAGACTGGGACTCAGTACAAATATGTGGACCCCACTCGAGGACCTTTTCCACCCACACAAGGATGCTCTTCTCTCTTACAGTTCAGTTCAGTCGCTCAGTCGTGTCTGACTCTGCGACCCCATGAATTGCAGCACTCCAGGCCTCCCTGTCCATCACCAACTCCCAGAGTTCACCCAAACTCTTGTCCATCGAGTCGGTGATGCCATCCAGCCATCTCATCTCTGTCGTCCCCTTCTCCTCCTGCCCCCAATCCCTCCCAGGATCAGAGTCTTTTCCAATGAGTCAACTCTTCACATGAGGTGGCCAAAGTACTGGAGTTTTAGCTTCAGCATCAGTCCTTCCAATGAACAACCAGGACTGATCTCCTTTAGAATGGACTGGTTGGACCTCCTTGCAGTCCAAGGGACTCTCAAGAGTCTCCTCCAACACCAGAGTTCAAAATTATCAATTCTTCAGTGCTCAGCTTTCTTCACAGTCCAACTTTCACATCCATACATGACCACTGGAAAAACCATAGCCTTGATTAGATGAACCTTTGTTGGCAAAGTAATGTCTCTGCTTTTGAATATGCTATCTAGGTTGGTCATAGCTTTCATTCCAAGGAGTAAGCGACCTTTAATTTCATGGCTGCAGTCACCATCTGCAGTGATTTTGGAGCCCCAAAAAATAAACTCTGACACTGTTTCCACTGTTTCCCCATCTATTTCCCATGAAGTGATGGGACCAGATGCCATGATCTTAGTTTTCTGAATGTTGAGCTTTAAGCCAACTTTTTCACTCTCCACTTTCACTTTCATCAAGAGGCTTTTTAGTTCCTCAAAAAAATAAAGTCTGACACTGTTTCCACTGTTTCCCCATCTATTTCCCATGAAGTGATGGGACCGGATGCCATGATCTTCGTTTTCTGAATGTTGAGCTTTAAGCCAACTTTTTCACTCTCCTCTTTTACTTTCGTCAAGAGGCTTTTTATCCTCTTCACTTTCTGCCATAAGGATGGTGTCCTCTGCATATCTGAGGTTATTGATATTTCTCCCAGCAATCTTGATTCCAGCTTGTGCTTCTTCCAGCCCAGCGTTTCTCATGATGTACTCTGCATATAAGTTAAATAAGCAGGGTGACAATATACAGCCTTGATGTACTCCTTTTCCTATTTGGAACCAGTCTGTTGTTCCATGTCCAGTTCCAACTGTTGCTTCCTGGCCTGCATACAGATTTCTCAAGAGGCAGGTTAGGTGGTCTGGTATTCCCATCTCTTTCAGAATTTTCCACAGTTGATTGTGATCCACACAGTCAAAGGCTTTGGCATAGTCAATAAAGCAGAAATGGATGTTTTTCTGGAACTCTCTTGCTTTTTCCATGATCCTGCGGATGTTGGCAATTTGATCTCTAAAATCACTATGTAAACCAGAAACTTATACAATGTCATATGCCAATTATTTGGGCTTCCCTGGTACTTCAGTGGTAAAGAATCAGTCTGACAATGCAGGAGATGTGGATTTGATCCCCAGGTGAAGAAGATTCCCTGGAGAAGTAAGTGGCAACCCAGTCCGGTATTCTTGCCTGGGAAATTATATAGTTCATGAAATCACAAAAGAGTTGGGCATGGCTTAGAGACTAAACAAGAATAAATGTCAGTTATATCTCAAAGCTGGATACATTTTTATTTCTTAATAAATAAAATTTTATTTATTTATAAAAGGCATGCATTTTTATACATTTTATCCTGAGACTTAGAAAAATCAAATTTTGTTCAAACCAACAAACCATAATTGAGTATACACACTATAATAGGTTCAGGGAAATTTAAATGTTAAAAAGATTTAAATGATACAAAGCAAGTAACATTTAAAAATTGACTCTAATATGTATGGATGTGACAATTGGACCATAAAGAAAGCTGATCAAGAAAGCTGAGAACCAAAGAATGTGGTATTAGAGAAGAATCTTGAGAGTCCCTTAGACTGCAAGGAGATCAAACCAATCAATCCTCAAGGAAATCAGTCCTATACATTTGAAGGACTGATGCTGAAGCTGAAGCTCCAATACATTGGTCACCTTATGCAAATAAGTAACTCATTGGAAAAGACCCTGATGCTAAGAAAGATTGAAGGCAGTAGGAGAAGGGGCTGACAGAGGGTGAGGTGGTTGGATGGCATCACCAATTCAATGGATGTGAGTTTGAGCAAGCTCCTGGAATGGGTGATGGACAGGAAAGCCTGGCCTGCTGCAGTCCACAGGGTCGCAAAGAGCTGTACACGGCTGAGTGACTAACCTGAACTGAACTGATACGTATCCAAATATGGGCTGAAGCAATCCTATTCATTAAGATCTATAAAATGTCTGAAATATCTACACCACTCTTTATGCAATATTTAATGTTTTCGTCAGTTCAGTTCAGTTCAGTTCAGTCCCTCAGTTGTGATCAACTCTTTGCAACCCCATGTATCATCACCAACTCCTGGAGTTTACCCAAACTCACGTCCATTGAGTCGGTGATGCCACCCAACCATCTCATCCTCTGTCATCCACTTTTCTTCCCATATTCATTCTTTCCAAGCATCAGGATCTTTTCAAATGAGTCAGTTCTTTGCATCAGGTGGCCAAAGCATTGGAGTTTCAGCTTCAACATCACTCCTTCCAATGATCACTCAGGACTGATCTCCTTTAGGATGGACTGGCTGTATCTCTTTGCAGTCCAAGGGACACTCAAGAGTCTTCTCCAACACCACAGTTCAAAGGAAGCATCAATTCTTTGGTGCTCAGCTTTCCTTATAGTCCAACTCTCACATCCATACATGACTACTGGAAAAAACTATAGCCTTAACTAGACAGACATTTGTTGGCAAAGTAATATCTCTGCTTTTTAACATGCTGTCTAGTTTGGTCATAACTTTTCTTCCAAGAAATAAGAATCTTTTTATGTCAACACTACAGCCACCATCTGCAGTGATTTTGGAGCCCCCCAAAATAAAGTCTGCCACTGTTTCCACTGTTTCCCCATCTATTTGCCATGAAGTAATAACCACAGATGCCATGATCTTAGTTTTCTGAATGTTAAGCTTTAAGCCAACTTTTTCACTCTCCATCACTTTCAAGAAGCTCTTTAGTTCTTCCTCACTTTCTGCCATAAGAGTGGTGTCATCTGCATATCTGAGGTTATTGATATTTCTCCTGGCAATCTTGATTCCAACTGTGCTTCATCCAACCCAGTGTTTCTCTTGATGTACTCTGCATATAAGCTAAATAAGCAGGGTGACAATATACAGCCTTGATGTACTCCTTTTCCTATTTGGAACCAGTCTGTTGTTCCATGTCCAGTTCTAACTGTTGCTTCCTGATCTGCATACAGATTTCTCAAGAGGCAGGTAAGATGGTCTGGTATTCCCATCTCATTAAGAATTTTCCAGTTTGTTGTGATCCACACAGTCAAAGGCTTTGGCATAGTCAATCATGCAAAAGTAGATGATTTTCTGGAGCTCTCTTTTTTGATGATCCAGTGGATATTGGCAATTTGATCTCTGGCTCCTCTGCTTTTTCTAAAACCAGCTTGAACATCTAGAAGTTTATGGTTCACACATGGTTCATCTAGAAGTTCACTGTTGAAGCCTGGCTTGGAGAATTTTGAGAATTACTTTGCTAGCTTCTGAGATGAATGCAATTGTGTGGTAGTTTGA
Source organism: Cephalophus harveyi (assembly GCA_006410635.1). Taxonomy (NCBI): domain Eukaryota; kingdom Metazoa; phylum Chordata; class Mammalia; order Artiodactyla; family Bovidae; genus Cephalophus; species Cephalophus harveyi. The sequence goes on from SJYT01047699.1 coordinate 353,033, forward strand.
GCATTCTTTGACATTGCCTTTCTTTGGGATTGGAATGAAAACTGACCTTTTCCATTCATGTGGCCACTGCTGAGTTTTCAAAATTTGCTAACATATTGAGTGCAGCAATTTCACAGGATCATCTTTTAGGATTTGAAATAGTTCAACTGGAATTCCATCACCTCCACTAGCTTTGTTCCTGTGATGCTTCCTAAGGCCTACTTGACTTCAGATTCCAGGATATCTGGCTCTAGGTGAGTGATCACACGGTTGTGATAATCTGGGTCATGAAAATCTGTTTAGCGCAGTTCTTCTGTGTATTAAAGGCTTCCCTGGTGGCTGAGAGGTTAAAGTGTCTGCCTGCAGTGCGGGAGACCAGGGTTCGATCCCTGGATTGGGAAGATCCCCTGGAGAAGGAGATGGCAACCCACTCCAGTATTCTTGCCTGGAGAATCCCATGGACAGAGGAGCCTGGTAGGCTACAGTCCATGGGGTCACAAAGAGTTGGACACGACTTCACTTTCACTTTCTTCTGTGTATTCTTGCCACCTCTTCTTAATATGCACTCAATATGTCAGCAAATTTTGAAAACTCAGCAGAGGATGAGATGGTTGTATGCCATCAGTGACTCAATGGACATGGGTTTGGGTAGTTTCTGGCAGTTGGTTGTGGACAGGGAGGCCTGGCGGAGAAGGCAATGGCAACCCACTCCAGTACTCTTTTGCCTGGAAAATCCCATGGACGGAGGAAACTGGCAGGCTTCAGTCCATAGGGTTGCTAAGAGTCAGACACAACAGACTGACTTCACTTTCACTTTCATGCACTGGAGAAAGAAATGGCAACCCGCTCCAGTGTTCTTGCCTGGAGAATCCCAGGGACGGTGGAGCCAGTGGGCTGTCATCTATGGGGTCGCAGAGTAGGACACAACTGAAGGGACTTAGCAGCTGCAGCAGCAGGGAGGCCAGGCATGCTGTGGTTCATGGGTTCGCAGAGTCAGACACAACTGAGTGACTGAACTGACCTGAACTTCTTAATATCTTCTGCTTTCATAATATTTTCTAAATTCACAGTTAACTTATCTCATTATCATGATTGCTTCAAAGTTCACTCCTCTAAATCTGTTCACTTTATAAATTGGCTCATCCTTAGGGGCTTTCTTGTGGCTCAGATGGTAAAGAATCTGCCTGCAATGCAGGAGACCCAGATTCAATCCATGGATCAGGAAGTTCCCCTGGAGAAGGGAATGGCAACCTACTCCAGTATACTTGCCTGGAAAATTTCTTAAACAGAGGAGCCTGGAGGGCTACAGTCCATGAGGTTACAAAGAGTCAGATATGACTGAGCAACTAACACTTTCACTTTTTAGTGTTTCTTTCTAAATTTATATATGATTGTTTTTTCAGGCCATACAAAATAAATGTGGCACTTAGTCACTTCTCCTGATTTGCATACCTTGATGCATTGCCCATGAACTTGCATACATGAATTTCACATATATGAATGATGATTGAATTTTTTGAGACAAATGGAGCTGATATCATACTGATGTACGCTTAAATGGAAAGTTAAGCATAAAATTCAGTCCACCCTTCTTTTATTGCTTGCCCTCATATATTGCATCTAGCAACTTTACCAACCCCCATATTATACAATTTTATTTTAAAATATTTTATGTATTTAATGTTTTTCAACTCCTGCTAACTAGCCTTTCCCAATAGAACTGATATCGTTTTAGAGGGTAAAGAAGAAAATATTAGATAGTTTCAAGTCAAAGTATAGAGCTTCCCATTATGAGAAATTTATTTCAATATTTCTTTTGAAATCAAGAGGGACTGATCAGTTTGTGGTTAATTATGCCTTTAACATTTTCTACCATTAGCTGATATCATTAAAGGCAAGTGAACAAACAATGACAACAAAAAACAAGCATCAACCAAGGGCTCCAGAAGCCAAATGTATCTAGTAAAATGTGACTTTTTTTTTAAATCATTTTTGCTTTAATTTCTTTCCATTAAGAACACTGAAAATTCTGTTTTCAAATAAAATTCATTTTAAAAAGTCAATTTTAATGTCAAAGGACAAATGAGTCCATGTCTAAATTGTAAAGATTCAATAAATATTAATTTGGGGGGAAATATTTGCCTAGAACAAAGACAGTTTTTTTAAGAGAAATTCTGTTTGCAACTGCAGAGTTAGTTTTTTCATCCAGCTACAATTATATGATTTAAAATTAAGATTTACACTTGGATTTTTAAAAACTGAGTAAGTAAATGCAATGGATTATGAGGTACTCATCATTTGAAAGAAGAAAGTATACCATTTTTCTGAAGGTTTGAAACTTCATATTCTGCTGATTCTGAAAACCCTTCATTGAACTCTTCCTTTTGAAATGGCATTAGACCAGATAGTGTATGATATCTTCAACAATAAGTTGGCATAAATAACAATCATTTCATACAGCTTTTTATGTTTTAGATCAATAAAAGTTGGAGGCACATTATAAGCACAATTATTTCAAGGCAAAATATGAGGAAGGTAAACTATTAAGGCTCAAAAATATAACTATTTATACCTACATCTTAATACATGATAGAGTATACAAAACAGAGAATTGAGTTAGTGAATAAGTAACCTCAAATATCAGAATATCAATTCCAGAAATTGGAATTGAGTCCTTGGTGCTCCACTGCAGACTTGGTACAGTATTCACTAAAGGGGTTATACAGATCCATAAGCAATAAAAATAAGGTACTTTTGAAAAAAAGGAGACAAGCATGTGTAATAAGTTTCTTAACTAAATGGGGATCATGGCAGTACTACACAAACTCAATTGCAAGGTCCTGCAGAGACTAAAACATTTTAACAAGTGGGAAAAATATTTGTGCCAGATCTCAAATGACTGAGCCATGAATCATGGAAGAGAAGGTTTGGGCCCAGAAATCTCTAAGGGCTGCTAATAACAGTAGGCGCCTAATAGTAAAAAGAAAAAAGCAATCTCACCCTATTACAGACCCCTTTAGATTTGCTATATTTAATGAAGCATGGTCAGGTGATTGATCCACAAAGGGGAGTCAAATGCAAAATATCTCTTCAGGAATGAATTGACTTTCTAAATAGAACTTTTCAATATGGTATTTGGAAACTGTCAAAAATAGTGATTTGGTTTGGATGCACATGGTGTCAACTTGAGAGCAAGAATGTAAAAAATAGTTTTATTTTTCAAGTAGACACTTTGTTCCTTGGTGTTTCTAGTATCTTTAGGTAACTAAATCTAGACACCATCAAGCACATTTGATTAATTCCATTATAAAATCTGAGCAAATTCAGAAGTCACAGCATAATTTCAGTCTAGACTGTGAAAGTGAAAGCTGCTCAGTCCTGTCTGACTCTTTGTGACCACATGGTCTACGGGATCCATGGAATTCTCCAGACCAGAATACTGGAGTGGGTAGCCTTTTCCTTCTCCAGGGGATCTTCCCAACCCAGGGATCAAACCCAGGTCTCCCAAACTGCAGGCAGATCTTTACCAGCTGAGCTACAAGGGAAGCCATATCTAATTTTTTTAATTTTTTGGTTCAGCCACAGCCTCAGGTCCTTCATAAAATGCCAGCATTGGAAAGTAACATCAGATGGGGAAAAGTCAATTGGCATGATGGGGCCCCTGTTGAAGATGAAGAACCAGAAAATAGAGCCCAAGTTTGTGTCCTTATTGGCTTCAGCTGCTGATGTCCACCTGATTGGTTCTCTTGGCACAGGTCATTCCCAGTGGTAGTTCTGATGGCAGTACATTTGCCTATGTTCTTATTTGAATGAATGGTAGTAACATGGTAGAAGTAAAACTGCATGCTTCATTTTACTTTTTTTTTTTTTTTTTTT
>SJYT01047702.1:0-42352 GCA_006410635.1 Cephalophus harveyi
ATGTCAATGTATGGCAAAACCAATACGGTATTGTAAAGTAAAATAAAGTAAAAATAAAATTAAAAAAAAAAAATCAAGGAGCCAGCAGGGCTAGTTTCCTTTCTAGGGGGTGTTGGTAGGGGGAGAATATATTTCCTTGTCCTTTGCAGCTTCTAGAGGCTGCCTGCTATTCTTGGCTCATGGCTCCCCTCCTTCAACCTCTAAGCCAACAATGGTGGGTTGAGTCAGTATCTCTCTGACCCTGCTTCTGTCATTGGTACATCTCTCTCTCTCTGACTCTAGACAAAGAAGGATCCAAGTGATTAGACTGGATACACCCATCTAATCTAAGAGACACCTAATTTGATTAGATACATCTAATCTTAGATACACCCATCTAAGTTAGATTGGCTAACTTCCCATCTCAAGGTTCTCTGCTAATTCACATCTGCCAAGTCCCTTCTGCTGAGTAAGATGACATATTCAATGACTCACAATAATAAGGGCCATTATCCTGTCTACCACACTGGGGGCTTAGACAGTAAAGAATCTGCCCACATGCGGGAGACCTGGGTTCAATCCCTGGGTTGGGAAGATCCCCTGCAGGAGCGCAAGGCCACTCACTGCAGTCTTCTTGCCTGGAGAATCCCCATGGACAGAGGACCCTGGCAGGCCCTCTGGGGCTCCATGGGGGTCACAGAGAGTCAGACATGACTGAGCAACTAAGCACAGCACAACACAGTGTCCTTGAACACATTTTTCTCATGAGCCAATTGTTTAACAATAAAATGAACATATTATGGTCCCTGCCTTTACCTTGAGAGGTTTGTAAAATTTAATACATGATTTTCTATTTGAGAAACAATACTTCAATAAGATTCCTTATCTTCTATAGCCATATAAGAAACCAAGACTGATTATCAAAACCATAAACAAAAATTCTATTGTTTCTCCTCATATGCTGATAAAATTCTTACCTTAATTTCTCCCCTGCACCTGACCTGATTTTTACCTCAATGATTCTCTTTTACTTTAGTGTCTTAGTAATAGTACTCTGTTATATTCCAAGTTCAAGTTTCTATTAACAATGGATTGGTCAAAAAATTTGTTTGGGTTTTTCCATAAGTTGTTACAGAAAAATCCAAATGAACTTTTTGGTCAACCCAATGCTTTGGAAATGGACCACAATAACTAACACATTTTAAAATTAATTAGAATACCTCATTTTCCAAGTGTTCTACACCAAAAAATTTTTTTGAAACTTGGCCATGATTCTTATATGTTAGATACTGAACTCGAAGCTGAGGTTAAAGCCATATTCTAAGATTCCTGAAAGCCACAATTTATTGAGCTAGTCCTAAAATAAACTAAAGATATAATTTGGGAGTACATGTGAATATTTTTCTTGGTATGTTATTCGTTTCCAATAGGCATGTAGAGACAAGTCCCATACAATGTATGAGAAATAAGGGATAATCAATATATAATATATTTTAATCTGTTATATTCATAGAGTATAAAACAATACTTCATAATTTGGCTATTTACAGTCAAAGATATAGAAGTTTAACTCTTGGTCTGCTGTTATTTACTAGCTGAATGGCCTTGGGAAAGTACCACCTTATATAAATTTTCATATCCTCATCTGCTAAAAGGTGGTAATAGTCTAACTTACAAGTTTGATTTGAGGATTAAATAATGCATGAAATTTATTGATCACAGTGTCTAGCACACTGGAAGCACTCAATATTTAAATTGTTGCTTTATTTGTTTTCAGGTTTTCTAATGACTGTTATGAAGAAAGTGGGAAAGGAGAGTAACGTAGACTGAGGGTAATAAGTGAAAATGAGTTTTTCTTTCCTATGTGAAGACTGACAGATATTTATAGAAAGCAGGCATGGTCAGTAAATTGAAAAATATAAGCCATTTCCAGGTGTTTCCCCTCTCCTTTGTCACCAAAAATGGTTTCAGCTTTACTCTGTCCATTTTTTTCCTCTTTATTGTTCACCCAAAGAAAAGCCTGTCACTTTTAGGTTTGTCCTTTGAGCTTCTAATATTGCAAAATCTAGAGAAATATGCAAACAGGAGGAAAAAGAAGGGGAGGAGCTTTTAGCTTTTTTTTTTTTTTTTTTTTTAGGATTTGAGCAGAAATGTGCCAAAAGAGCTCTACTAGGAGTAAAAAGAAGAAAGGGGATTTAAAAGCATATTATTGTGGATTATCTATTCACTTCAAGATATTAAGGAATATAATTAAGACGTTATTTTCTGAGATTAGGTCTTAGTTATAAACATTCATTTGCTATACAGCAAATTGTGATAAGCAGACATTGAGAGAGAAAGAAAGAAAGGAAGGGAAACAGATTGACAGAAAGAGCAGAGACAAATAAGGAAAAAGGAGGAGACTTAAGGCAAATTGCTTATTTCCAAATTCTGACTGAGGCTGGTCCAGTCCTGCAATCTGAGTTGGTTGGGTCCATTTTTAACTATGCAGAGTTCACATTTAAGGTCATATTTTTGGCAAGCCAAAACCACAGATCAATTTACTAAGATTTAAAAAAAAAATCTTAACAACTGGTTTATTCTGAGTCTCCTGGAAACAAATGACTGACTTGACTAAGCAGACATTTTTAAGCTAGTGGTTTTGGCTCAGTAGTCACAGCTAGGATCAAGGATCAAAACCAAGCCTTGACAGTGACTGTGTGGACACAGACATGTCAAACCAAAAGTGACATTCCTATCTCAGACAGAGATTCAGAGTACAGGCTCCCAAGGTTTAAATTTTGGTTTTGTCATTGGGCTATAATTCTAGTTCTGGTATGTTGTCCCTTTAATTTCACTCTTTTCTGGGAGCAATAGCAATTTTCACCCAGAGACTGGTCTTGTATCCAGGTAACTGATATCTGATGGCTCTTGTGATCAGATGCTATTTTAATTTTTTTTTTTAAGTTCCTTGTCACATCCTCAGAAGCTCATCATATAGAAGATAGAAGCTGTCACAACAAAAAACTGAGAGAACAGAAATTTTTATGCTTTCAATTTAATACAACACGTTGCAAATGAGTACTAAGCTTTTAGAAGACCCTGGCCTCAGGGTTATGGAAATCAAAAGCAAATAAGGCACAACTTCTACAGTTAACTGAATAACCTGATTCATGAGACTGAAAAAACTATGAATCACCACAGTTCAATTTAGTCGCTCAGTCGTTTCTGACTATTTGTGACCCCATGGACTGCAACACGCCAGGCTTCCCTGTCCATCACCAACTCTTGGAGCTTGCTCAAACTCATGTCCATCGAGTCAGTGATGCCATCCAGCCATCTCATCCTCTGTCATCCACTTCTCCTCCTGCCTTCAATCTTTCCCAGTATCAGGGTGTTTTCCAATGAGTCAGTTCTTTGCCTCAGGTGGCCAAAGTATTGGAGCTTCAGCATCAGCCCTTCCAATGAATATTCAGGACTGATTTCCTTTAGGATTGACTGGTTGGATCTCCCTGCAGTCCAAGGGACTCTCAAGAGTCTTCTCCAGCACCACAGTTCAGAAGCATCAGTTCTTCAGTGTTCAGCTTTTTTTATGGTCCAACTCTCATGTCCATACACAACTACTGAAAAAACCATAGCTTTGACTAGACAGATCTTTGTCGGCAAAGTAATGTCTCTGCTTTTTAATCACCACAATGGAAGTTAAAAAGGGCTCATCATAAGCCAAGTAATCTGTGAATACAAAGAAGGAAAAGGAGAAAGGTCAGTGGAAGTTTCACTGAAAAGATGTTTTTAAGTTTAATCCTTAAGATTAGGTTGTATTTATTTTTAGTACTGCCAATAACTTATTTTTCTTCTGAAAGTTATGCCTATGCAGATTATTTGACAAACACCAAAACTAGTAAAAGATAATTTTATTTAAAGATTTCATCTTTCTTCTTTTTATGCATAGTTTTTATGTGGTTAAGATTTATACGAATTATTTATATCCCATTTATCTTTTTAAAAATTGTCATAAGTACTTTCTTATATATTTTTTAAGCTTGTTAATAATATTCAATGTCTATAAAATGTATTTGTCTTTACTATAATTTTAAATGAATCTCATTACTGGATATGTAAATGACTTCCTCTGTCTTTTTTTTTTTGTTTATTTGTTTCTTTCATTGTTTTTTTTTGTTGTTGTTGTTATGAGACAGTATAATTACCTCAATACCTTTGGTATTGTCTTTGCTGCATTTTTTTTTCTTTCTTTAAAATTGTTTTCTAGAAGTAGACTCTTGAGTGTAAATATTTGGAGGTATAAAGGGATAGAGACAAAAATAACTTTCTAGGTACAGGAAGCAGCATAATCACAGGCAGACTATTTCCCTGGCTTAAAAATGACTATGGAAATGTAAATTTCATCTAGAAAGATGACCGTGAAATGCAGAGATGATTTTTCCACATAGGTCTTACATAACATGTGAATATAGAGTCCTCTGTACATGAAAACAAAAACAGCAGAAATCTGCAGGCATGTTTTAAATGATAAAGACCTCATAATAGCTGACTATGCTAACAAAGATACCTCCCAATGAGAGAAAGAGAAACTTACAGCTAGTCCAGTGGTCAGAGGTTTGGAAGTTAAAAGTAAAAAGTGATCTTTAGGGCTTTCCCTGTGGCTCAGTCATAAAGAATTCACCTGCCAATGCAAGAGACTCAGGTTCAATTCCTGATCCAGGAAGATCACACACGCCCCAGAGCAACTAAGCCCTCCTGAGCTACAACTATTGAGCCTGTGCTCTAGAGCCTAGGAGCTGCAACTACTGAAGCCCACATGCCCTAGAGCCTGTGCTCCACACACAGCAAGAGAAGCCACTGCAAGAAGAAGCCTGAGCACCACAACTAGAGAGTAGCCCAAGCTCGCTGCAACTAGAGAAAGTTGATGCAGCAATGAAGACCCAGCAGGGCCAAAAATAAATAAAGTTAAAAAATATTTCAAAAGTGATTTTAAGATGATGGAGCCTGTCAGTTACACGACTTGTTAATGGAGGAGCTCCAGATCGCTAAATGCATAGTATCCAGAATCCTTAATTCAAAAATCACAAAAAGAAGAGCTAATGGTGAGCTGCTGGACAAACAAAATTCATACAGAAAATCTAAAGATGATCTTATTTTTCTAGGGATGAAATAGTGAGGCTGAAAGAGGAGATGTGGACTGGAACAACCCAGGCATGGGCCCATGAGATCATTTCTTTTTTTAAAATAAACATTTATTTATTTTATTTATGGCTGGGCTGGGTCTTCATTGCTTTGCATGGCCCTTCTCCAGTTGCAGCGAGTGGGAACTACTTTCTAGTTGTGGTGCATGGGTTTCTCATTGTGGTGGTTTCTCTTGCTGTGGAGCACAGGCTCTAGGCATGTGTAGGTTCCAGTAGCTTTGGCTCCCCGGCCCTAGATCACAGGCTCAGTAGCTGTGGTACAAGGACTTAGCTGCCCTGAAGCATGTGGAATCTCCCTGGATCAGGGATCAAACCCATGTTCCCTGCAGTGGCAGGTGGATTGTTTACCACTTAGCCACCAGGGAAGCCCGAGCCCATTTCTTTTGGTTAGAACAGAGGGATCATGGAAAGAAGCTTGGGAGGAATTTTTGGATGCTTTTTTGGGGAGCCTAGCTGCTGAGTGACATGAAACCACTTCAGATCTAACTGGAAGATTTTTTTTTAATCAGGTCAGGAAACAGTGTGCCCAACCCAACTACAAAGATTGAAGAGTTGAGAGTCCTTTCCTACTAGCTGTGATGGTTGAATAGAAGAAAACACCAGGCCAGGGGATGGTCTTTAACCAGCAATGGTCCCTTTTGGGGCTTCCCTGGTGGCTCAGATGATATAAAATCTGCCTGCAATGCAGGAGATCTAGGTTGATCCCTGGGATGGAAGATTCCCCTAGAGAAGGAAATGGCTACCCACTTCAGTATCCTTGCCTGGAGAATTCCCCCATGGACAGAGGAGACTAGTGGACTACATATAGTCAATGGGGTCACAAAGAGTAGGACACGACTGAGCGGCTAATACTTTTTGCCACTGAGCGATAGCAACAAAGAGAAATACATCTACCAGCACACTGGCTGTTTCACACGGAGTTCCATTTTGTTTGCTTCTGTGCTTTAGAAACAAAAATACCCACTGTTAGATTCCCCTTCTCCTAGAACTAGAACCTCTCTTTCTTATAGGGAAGTCAGTGCATGTTGTCTGGATGCAGCTGAGCTTTTCTCCAGCTAGAGGGGCTGGCAGCAAACATGATCGTGAGTAATTAGAGTACTCAACCCACTGAATACGATGAATGGTTTAAAGATGAGTTTAACACATGTGTCAGGACAAGCAAGGTATGTGAAATTTTTTCCTAGCAGAAAATGTCATCAAAAACTCTCTCTCTTGGGCTGGCCAATAACTGTTTTTTCTTCTTTTTCTATTTTTATGCTGTAATTGCATATTTATTTGCATGAAAACAGAAATATGAGTAAAATAAGCAGGATATAGGACAATCACATACAGTACTTTAAATATATATTCTCATTAAAGTTGAAGATGTCTATTTAAGTCCTTTAGTCCCTTTTTAATCAAGTTATTTTCTTTTTTGTTGATGGAGTGAGATTTTAAGAGTTGGTGTGTTCATGTTTGTGTGTGCACACCAATGTTTTAATGTTATGTTCTTATACTAAAATTTTAGATACAGGAAAGACTTAAACTGCTTCAATTTTTTTGCAATGTCAGTCATTACAACACTGATTCAGAAGGAGCTGAGAAAAGTGGTTGGAGATCATTCAGGTTCAGTAACTGTTTTTTCTGTCTTGTGCACAGAGAATGAAGAGAGACAGAATCCTTTTGTACTCAAATCCCCTGCATCCATCAATGCCTGAAGCCCTCATCCCTAACCTTCACAGTCATACTTGAGCTAGATTGCATAGTTTCTGTCAGCTATGACTGAAAATGTACTGATAACAATATTTCTAATGCTTGCGTGTATGCTAAGTTGCTTCAGTTGTGTTCGACTCTTGGCGACCCCATGGACTGTAGCCCACCAGGTTCTTCTATCCATGGGATTTTCCAGGCTAGAGTACAGAAGTGGATTACCATTTCCTTTTCCCCATGATAAAAGAACTTTTCCTGGAAAAGTTCAAGGAATTTGTGTAATAAAAACAAGACTAGATGGTCAAAGACTCTTACAAATGCTTATTACATTTAAAAAAGTCAAACAAATTCAACATCGAATGAACATCTTATTGATTTTTTTTTCCTTTTTATCTCAATGCCTTTTATTTTATCGAGTTGCAGTATAACTGCTTTACAGTGTTGTGCTAATTTCTGCTGTAAATGAAGTGAGTCAGCTATATGTCTACATAATCGTCTCCCTTTTGGACCTCCCTTTACTTTTGTATAATAGATATCAATGAATTTCTATATACTATTCTTTTGTAAATTTGTTTTGCTTTATTGTATGCTAAGAAGTATTAATATTCTTTAGCCAGAAATGGTCCCTTTTTGGGCTTCCCTGGTGGCTCAGATCATAAAAAATCTACCTGCAATGCAGGAAATCTAGGTTGATCCCTGGGATGGGAGGATCCCCCTGGAGAAGGAAATGGCTACCCACTTCCTTCTACATTTCCTTCCAAGTAGTCAATTCTTTCTAGATTTTATAGCTTTTAATTATTGGTGTCTAGATACAACATCTTTGCTATATGCAGAATAATCTGGATGCTTGATATAAAAAGAGCTTCAGATGACAGTTGTAGTTATCTCTCCATGACTCTCCCAATACCTGGGTTAAACAATATTCCCTTTTCCTTTTACATGTTAGTCACTCAGTCTTGTCCGACTCTTTGTGACCCCATCGACTGTAGCCTGCCGGGCTCCTCAGTCCATGGAATTTGCCAGGCAAGAATACTGCAGTGGATTGCCATTCTCTTCTCCAGGAGATCTTCCTAACCCAGGGACTGAATGTGTATCTCCTGAATTGGCAAATTTTTTACCATCTGAGCCACCAGGGAAGTTCAGGTATAATTTGGCCTTGGTGCCTCCTCACAAGCTTGAAAATGCTTCTATTTTTCCCTCTGCAGAGTGAAGTGAAGAGGTCCCTATCCTTGTACTAATGTCACTGAGGATGTTTAACAGTTTAACTATTTACAGCCTGCTGGGAGACGCTGACCTCATGGCATACTGCCCTGTGGAGGTGAGACAGGCTGGTACCTGGACCCCTTTACTGCAGTGCTGCAAAGCTTGGACCTGGACACACCTCAACTTAAGCAACAAAATAAGAAGAAACTATATGGCAGTAAAGATAACTGTGCATGTGCAGTTGGGGCAAATGCTGAACCAAAAGACACAATGACTAAAAAACTCCAAATGCCATTTCTGAAGAGTTGGGAGCAAAAAATTGTGTGTCAGGAGCAAAAGCAGGGTACTACGCATGTCCCCCTGCACTTAACACCACATCAGTTCAGTTCAGTCACTCAGTCGTGTCCAACTCTTTGTGACCCCACGAATCGCAGCATGCCAGGCCTCCCTGTCCATCACCAACTCCCGGAGTTCACTCAGACTCACGTCCATCGAGTCAGTGATGCCATCCAGCCATCTCATCCTCTGTCGCCCCCTTCTCCCCCTGCCCCCAATCCCTCCCAGCATCAGAGTCTTTTCCAATGAGTCAACTCTTCACATGAGGTGGTCAAAATATTGGGGTTTCAGATTTAGCATCAGTCTTTCCAAAGAACACCCAGGACTGATCTCCTTTAAAATGGACTGGTTGGATCTCCTTGCAGTCCAAGGGACTCTAACAGCACATAGGGGTGGACAAACCACCTAAGCCACCCTTCCATCCCAATCCCTGGACATACCCCTACCCTCAACTGATATGAGGAATCAGTTCACCCCCCAGGGAGCAAGCAAGGGAATCTGTTACTTGTTTTCTCTCCCTCCTATAGCAGGCATAGGAACCCCAATAAAGCTTTGCCTGAAATTCTTGCTTGACATCTAGTTAATTTCTACTGATTGAGGAAGGCCAAGAACCCTGATTGGTATCAGAAGAATCAGAAATTAATCTGTCTCCTTCCATCCATACCTTAGAACCATTTCTGCTCAGTTTAAGTAAGAATTGCCCATTAAAGAAACCTGATAAATTGATGTCAAAGCTATTTTGAGACAAGGTCTATTCTGGATACAAAAAAGAAAAAATGGATAGAGAGACTTTGGTATTCAGGTGCTAGAAGGTGGCCTTATTCTTTATACCATTTTAATTAAACAAGTATTATTGTAAAGTTGGAAGTGAGAGACTTCATTAGCATCTCAGTTTCATCCTGTCTCCAGGAGCTATACAAATTATCCAGGTGCTTTTGTCAAAGCTCTTATCATTCAGAGGACATTGGAGAACTCTGTCTCCGTCACAGCAACGTGAAGATATGGCATACTGTTTTGTAGGGTAGCAAGAAATGGTAACAATTTAGAGATACTTTCTCACCCCCACGAGATTCACAGATTTTTCAGAAGATAATTACTTGATATATGTGATATGGGTTTCTTGCTCTGTCTCATTGGCACTCCAGAAAAGACTGTCCTTCTACCCAGTATACATAGATGTACACCATCATCATTTAGAGAGTTGGTTAAAATGCAGATTTCTGGGCTCTGTTCCTATATATTCTGGCTTAGTTGGACTAGAGTGGGCCCAAGATTTAAATTTTAAACATGCTTCCCAGATGACTCTTAATATTAAAAGTATTCCATGGGCTGTATTTGGAGAAACATTGCCATAGGAGTAATGTACTCAGCTGCATAGTGGAAGCCCAGGGATTCTAACAAGCTCTATCGAAATGGGACACGATACTCAGCTGTGGTGTGCAGCCAGTAGGGTTTGACCAGGAGGTTCCAGGAGAAACAGTTATTTACTGGGTTCAGATTTTTGCACTCATGATTCACCCTTGACTGTTTTGAAAAGACATGATTTGCAAAATGGAGGTAACATCTGGTGGGTTGGCAATCCAGAGTGCAGTTTAGGTCTAGTCCCTGCAGAAATCAGATACACATTATGGTTTGTGGACAGGTGCCCAGTCATTAGAGTTAGTGAGAAGAGTTCCAATCTGCTTTAATTGGTCATGAAATTTTATGGTCAAGGTCTGATCATTTATCAGCATCATTAATTGTCCAGCAGAAATTTTGTGCCCCACTCTAAGCTGTAACTTTAACGGACTGTTTGTAGCCAAGGTGGTAGCTGGAGACCGGATGTTGATTCACTGTTAATAATTTCAGCTGGAAAGATGATCACAATACCACCTTTCTTATTTTTTTTTTGGCATTATTCCTAAGATAATATTCAGTTCAGTTCAGTTCAGTCACTCAGTCGTGTGAGACTCTTTGTGACCCCATGAATCACAGCACGCCAGGCCGCCCTGTCCATCACCAACTCCCAGACTCATGTCCATCGAGTCAGTGATACCATCCAGCCATCTCATCCTCGGTCGTCCCCTTCTCCTCCTGCCCCCAATCCCTCCCAGCATCAGAGTCTTTTCCAATGACTCAACTCTTCGCATGAGATGGCCAAAGTACTGGAGTTTCAGCTTTAGCATCATTACTTCCAAAGAAATCCCAGGGCTGATCTCCTTCAGAATGGACTGGTTTGATCTCCTTGCAGTCCAAGGGACTCTCAAGAGTCTTCTCCAACACCACGGTTCAAAAGCATCAGTTCTTCCGCGCTCAGCTTTCTTCACAGTCCAAATCTCACATCCATACATGACCACAGGAAAAACCATAGCCTTGACTAGATGGACCTTTGTTGGCAAAGTAATGTCTCTGCTTTTAATTGAGTGCAGCACTTTCACAGCATCATCTTTCAGGATTTGAAACAGCTCAACTGGAATTCCATCACCTCCACTAGCTTTGTTCGTAGTGATGCTTTCTAAGGCCCACTTGACTTCACATTCCAGGATGTCTGGCTCTAGCTGAGTGATCACACCCTAGTGATTATCTGGATCATGAAGACCTTTTTTGTACAGTTCTTCTGTGTATTCTTGCCACCTCTTCTTAATATCTTCTGCTTCTGTTAGGTCCATACCATTTCTGTCCTTTATCGAGCCCATCCTTGCATGAAATGTTCCCTTGGTATCTCTAATTTTCTTGAAGAGATCTCTAGTCTTTCCCATTCTGTTGTTTTCCTCTATTTGTTTGCATTGATCGCTGAGGAGGGCTTTCTTATCTCTTCTTGCTATTCTTTGAAGGCGAAAAGCAAAGGAGAAAAGGAAAGATATAAGCATCTGAATGCAGAGTTCCAAAGAATAGCAAGAGGAGATAAGATAATATTAGGAATATTACTATCAGCACTCTATTGTCCTAAGATACTTGGGTGGGTAAGGCTTTGTTTGTTTTGTTCTCATGCATCCTTGGATCATATTCCTTTATTCCCATAAAAGCTTTTGTTTGATACAGTGGTTAACTTGTGTGCTTCATATTTACCTTTTTTATTATTTTTATTTTTTAAATTAGAGTATACTTGTTTTACAATGTTGTGTTGGTTTCCGCTGTACAACAACACAAAGCAGCCTATTGTGTGTATATGTCCTCTCCTTCTTAAGTCTCCCTCCCACTACCCCATCCCATCCCTTTAGGTCATCACAGAGCACGGAGCTGAGCTTCCTGTCCTATAGAGCAGCTTCCCATTACCTAGCTTTTTTACACATGGTAATGTATATATGTCAATGCTACTTTCTCAACTCATCCTCCCCTCCCTCTCCTTCCCTTTCTCTGTCCACATATCCATTCTCTTTGTCTGTGCCTCTATTCCTGCCCTGCAAACAGGTTCATCAGCACCATTTTTCTAGATTCCGTATATATGCGTTAATATTTGACATTTGTTTTTCTCTTTCAGACTTCACTACACTCTGTAAGACAAACTCTAGGTTCATCCACATCACTACAAATGACCCAATTTCATTCCTTTTCATTCCTGAGTAATATTTCATTGTATGTATGACCACATCTTCTTTATCCATTGATCTGTTAATGGACATTTAGGTTGCATCCATGTTCTGGCTATTGTAAATATTCCTGCAATGAACATTGGGGTACATATGCCCTTTTGAATTTTGGTTTTATCAGGGGTACATGTTCAATATGTATTGACCGTTAACTAGCGATTAGGTCAATAATGCTACGTTAGAAAAACTAGAAACCCACTTACTACAGAAAATCAATATGGATGTGAAATGTTATAATTTTTATTGAAGAATAGTTTGGGAAAGGTTGCATAGATAAATAAATCTCAGTTTGCCTAGTACATGTCTTTTTTGTTTTCCTATTTCTATTTTTCCTCCAAAGCCAATAGAATGAGTTGGCTAGAGAAACTAACAAAGTAAATTCTAAAATTCAACCTATAAGTGATATCATTTGGCTTAAGGACAGAAGCTGAGCACATGAATGGAAGCTAGCTGCCTCTTCTCCTGAGAGAAATGGAGAAAGACCAGCATTTACTGACTTGGCTATGGTTGCTGAGTTTGTTATATGTTTGTACAGCTGACTTCGGGGCCTCATACAATGAAAATATAGCAACAGACAAGGATCGCTCTTTAATCTACAAACTATGCCCGATTTTTAGCCTGGCACCAAAAATGAGAAGGTGGCATCACTTTATGCAGTAGATGAAGTCTGGAAAATGTGTTTGAAAATTGAATTTTTATTTTAAAGTATCAGGTATTAAATTTTCTGGAGGTGGACCATTTTCAAGGGGAATTCTGTAGTGATTGTTTTTTAAGGTAAAGCCAGTGATTCTTTTTGTAAATTTAAATCTTAACCATTTCCATTTTAAAACCATACAGTGTATCAGGGACCAGGAGAATGTAACCTGCCTACCAACCTCAAGAACACATTCATGTCTAAAATTTTAGGATTCTAATCTCAACTTTTTATGACTGGACTTCTTCAGAATAAAGGAGGATTAAGACAATAGATATTAAACTATTTTAAAGCTGCACCATCCAATACGGTAGCCACTAGCCACATGTGGCTATTAAACTCTTAAAAATAATTGGTCCAAACTGAAATGTGCTATAAATGTTAAAAAAAAAAGTGGATTTCGAAGGTGTAGTACAAAAAATTGTGAAATATTGTGTGAATTCATTTTATATTGATTGTAGGCTTCAATGATCATATATCAGACATGTTGGGTGAAACAAAATACATTAAAATAAATTTCATGTGTTTCTTTTTACCTTAAATGTAAATCATTTTACATACTTTATTTTTTGCCATTTTATTTATTTATTTTTAATTGAAGGATAATTGCTTTAAAGAATTTTGTGGTTTTCTGTCATACATCAACAAGAATTAGCCATAGATATACCAATGTCCCCTCCCTCTCAAACCTCCCTCCCCATCCCACCCTTCTAGATTGTCATAGAGCCCCTGTTTGAGTTCCATGAGTCATACTGCAAATTCCCATTGGCTATCTATTTTGCACATGGTATTGTAAATTTCCATGTTACTCTCTCCATACATCTTACCCTCTCCCACTTCCCCTCCCCCTGTGTTCATAGGTCTGTTTTCTAACTCTGTTTCTCCACTGCTGCCCTGAAAATAAGTCCATCAGCACCATATTTCTAGATCCAAAATATATGCATCAGTATATGATATTTATATTTCCTCTTTCTGACTTACTTCACTCTGTATACTAGGCTCTAGGTTTGTCCACGTCATTAGAACTGACTCAACTGTGTTCCCTTTTACGGCTGAGTAATATTCCATTGTATACATGTACCACAACTTCTTTATCCATTCATCTGTCAAGGGACATCTAGGTTGCTTCCATGTTCTAGCTATTGTAATAGTGCTGCAATGAACATTGGGGTACGTGTGTCTTTTTCACTTTTGGTTTCCTCAGAGTATATGTCTAGTAGAGGGATTTCTGGGTCATTTAGACAATAAATAATGATCTGATAAATTGAAAATAGAAAATTGTGACCTCCATGTATGGCTCACATTATATTTTCATTGACAAGACTACTTTAAAAGGACAGTACAACCTACAAAGAGATCCTCCATTATTAATGGAAAACCATGGTGATGTAGAAGACACATTATCATGGGATGAAACATTATTTCCTAAAGTATATTTCACAGACTCCCGTGAGGTGCACCCCATAGCCAAGTGAGTTTAGGCAACACTTACTAATTCATAGCATTCACTAGTATAATATATATGTTTGAATGAATGAATGCTTGTGTTATATTAACATGCTATTTTCCAATCATTTGAAACATAATCCTCTTTTAAAAATGATAACCAGGAGCAGTCTGCAGGCTCAAGAAAGGTGTTACTGCAGCAAATGCTGTTGAATTAAATGATCACCAAGTTCCTTTTGTCTCTGTTTATATAAACGGTACTTGTTTCAGTGTGTGCATCCTTTTCTAAAAAATCACTCCCCATTTTTCATAAAATATTTCGTTCACTTCTCTAGGCTACTTGAAATGTCACCCATTAGACATGTTTGTGTAATCAATTTTACTCCTAAAAAAACCCCTGATTTGCCCCATTTTCCAAAGAACATATATATGATGAAGGGTTCAAGGGACAGGTGGTGTTGGTTTAGTAGCTAAGTCATGTTCAACTCTTGTGACCCAATGGACTGCAGCCTGCCAGATTCCTCTGTCCATGGGATTTCCCTTGGCACTAATACTGGAGTGGGTTGCCTTTCCTTTCTTCATGAGATCTTCCCAACACAAGGATTGAACTGGGATCTCCTGCATTGCAGGTGGATTCTTTACTGACTGAGCCACCTGAGAAGCAGAGGGGAAATACCAAAATGTGTGGGAAAGATGAGAGGATGCTGGAAAGATGTTTATCCTTTTTGAAATGCTATTTTTAAAGTATTTCTCATCAAGAAAATTGCAATGTTATGGGTTAACAGGCTGCCGTGGACAGGTTGGGGAATCTAAATATGATTTATAGCTTTGTTTTCCAGGGAAATTGCATTCAACATCCCAAGAAGCCAATTTACAACCAAATGCTAGGAGCATAAATTGTAGTTGGACACTTCCTTTGTATGGATTGACTCAGAGGCTCAGGGAATAGAAGCAATCAATATCCTGTATTTGTTTCAGTACCTACCTTGTTTTTCTCAATCAGCCCTTTGCTTCCCACAACAAGGAGAAAATGAAGAGGATGATAGAACAAAAGTTTTCTATGACAATGTTTATAGGCTCTCATAAATCATTAAGGAGCATCAAGAAGGCATCAACAAGCACATTCCTAGATTGCTGAACAATGAGATTTTATTCTTAAAAATACTCTGCCAGGGAACAAACCAAATTATTTTCTTCTATCATAAAATAGGTAAAGAAAGATTAGACAGACACATGTACACATGCACAGTCCAAAATTCGTAAGTTCAGGTGCTCATTTGTGTTTCTAAAGGAAAAGTAAAAAGGTCTTTGGGCCCACAAGAGAACAGAATGACATTCACTCACAATGGGTCTCTAGTGACTAGAGGTAATTCAGGCCAGGAAGCCTGAAATGACATAGGAGCATGGACGATTCAAATGAAGCTATTATTTTAAAAATACAATATTGATACTTTATTAAGAGTGGGAAAAGTACAAATTAGAAACCTATTCTGAGATATTGAACATTTGTTTTAAATAGATTTCAGGAGGGTTTTCTTTGACATGTCCCCCTTGCTGAATTGCCAACTGAAAGCTCAGCATTCTTGAGATAGAATTCACATACAATAAATAAGCCAATTTTAAGCTTACAAATTGATGAGCTTTAGAAAATGTATGTAGTCATATGACTATCATAGTAATCATAATGTAGGATAGTTTCTTCACCCTAGAAGGTTCACATGAGCCTCTCTATGGTCTATTCCACTTGTTACAATTACCATAGTTAAAGATATGATTAAATTTAAAGCTACCATCTTGCTCATGTTTTCTATTTAGCTCATCTGTTATTTTTTTCCTTATTTCCTTTTTCTTTTTTTGAGTTTAGTATTTCTTCCATTTTATAAACACTATTGACTTATTAGCTACATTTATGTTCTTGTTCTTGCTTTCGTTTTTGTTTTAAATGGTTGTTAGGTTTGCATGATACTCATTGAACTTATCATTGCACATCTTCAAATAATATAATTACATTTTATCATCTTTTGCTTCACTGTACTCATGTTTCCACCTACTATCCTTACCCTTGGCTGTTTTTTAAATGTTCTTTGTTTCATTGTTTTTCAGGAATTTGATTTTGATGTTCTTTGGTGTTGTCTCCTCTGCTTTTCATTACTTGATGTTTTGTGAGCTTCTTGGAGCTGTGATTATATTATAATTTAAGAATATTGCAGCCATTATTTGTTCAAATAGTTCTTTATTCCACCATCCCTTTCCTTTAGTTCTGGGAATCTAATTATATGTATGTTAGATTGTTTGAGTTTGTTTCAGATGCCATTGATTCTTTGTTTATTATTGTCTTGCTTCCTGTCTTTATTTTGGATTATTTCTAGTACTATGTCATTAAATTCCCCTGTGACATTTTTAGGACCTCATCTGGTGTTAATCCTAGTGTTTTGTTATTTCAGATACTGTATCTTCAATCTCTAGAAGTTACAATTAAGCCTTGTTTATATCTTTCATTTCTAGCCTTATACTGTTCATGTCTCTAGCTTCTTAAGCATATGTGTCGTATTTAGAAGAGCTAAGTTACTTGTGTCTTAATGCTATCATCTGGCATATCTTGGTCTGCTCCTGTTGACTGAATTTTCTCCTATTGATGAATCACATTTTCCTATTTCCCAGCATAAATGGTCATTTTTGACTAGATGCCAGACATTGCAATTTGTATCTTGAGTGCAGGATTTGTTGTATACCGTTGTATAGTGAATTGGGTATTATTCCAGAATAAAATCAAGTTACCTGGACTCAGTTTGAAAAAAAATTCAGACATCCTTTTAAGCTTTCTTATGGCAGCTGGGTCTAGGGCTAATTTAGACTCATAATTAACACAATATGCTTTTGAAGTCCTGCGTATTACCTGATGCCTTGTGTATTACAAGGTGTTTTCACCCTGGCCAGCGGGAATACAAATACTATTGTCAGCCCTATGTATGCACCTCCCGATTTTTGGCCTATTTCTTTCCAGGGCTTTTTTCTCCAAACTTGAGGAATTTTTTCTCACCATGCAAACATCCATACTCAGCCAAAGGCTATAAGGAGCCCTCTGAAGATCTCTCCACATGTGTGCTTATACTCAGTTGCTTCAGTCATGTCAGACTCTTTAGGACCTCATGGACTGAAGCCCACCAGAATCCTCTGTCCCTAGGATTTTCACAGCAAGGATACTGGAGTGGGTTGCCATTTCCCTCTCCCAGGGATCTTCCATACCCAGAGATCAAACCCACATCTCTTGTGCCTCCTGATTTGAAAGGGTTCTAAATGGGTTCTAAAGGCAAATGGTTTTTTACCATTGAGCCTTTCTAGGCATTTTATCCAATACGGTCTTATCAACTTGGCCTCCCCAAACTCCGATTTTTGTCTCCTCAACTCAGTACAACTGCCAGGCTCTGTTTTGAAATATATTACTTCTTGTAACCTGCCATTTGGCAGGAAACTGAAACGACTATAGGGTTTACCTCATTCTTTCCCTTCTCTCAGGGATTATCATACTGTATTGCTTGTCATTCAAAGACTGAAAACCATTGTTTCAAATATTTTGTCTGGTTCTTTCTAGTTGTTTAATATGTAAAAACATCTGGTCTGGTCCCTGTTACTCCACCATGGCCAGATGAATGATATAATTTTAATACTGAAAATAAGACTCTGTGCCTACAGAAGCGAAGTGAATCTTGCTTCATTGCCATTCATACACTTAGTAATATTAACTTATTTAGAAGTGACATCAGCAGGGTGACTGAATAAGCTGTCCCTCGCATATATCCTCCCCTCGGCAACAATAATTTGACGTGGCTACCCAGGTGGCTCAGTGGTAAAGAATCTGCCTGCCAATGCAGGAGATGCAAGAGATGTGTGTTCGATGCCTGGGTCAGGAAGATTCCCTGGAGAAGGCAGTGGCACCCACTCCAGTATTCTTGCTTGGAAAATCCCATGGACGGAGAAGGCTGGCAGGCAACAGTCCATGGGGTCACGGAGAGTCGGACAGGACTGAACACACAGCACTCGCATGGACAAAAGTGTCTTCGTGCGAGCTTTGGGATCCAGATTGGAGGCTGTGAAACTGAAGTATAGTCGAAGACTGAGGGCCATTTTAAGAAGGCAGTTCACCACCATATGGCTGATTTGTGAACTGTGGTCCTGCCTACAGACAAACAGTTCCATACCCATAAGCACTCAGCTACAGCCCCTTTGCGTTTGGATCTGTTACCAGCACCAGATACAGAGGAAGCCTGGAGGAGTCATGCCCACCTGTGCACTGGCTAACAGAAGAGGCTCATGAACCCACTCCAGCCCCTCTTGACCACAGTCTGAGAACCCTCAAAGGTAAGCCTCTGAAACTTAGTCCGAATGCAAACTCTGGAAGGGTCTTGTACTTGGGCTCCAGTCCGTTCCAGCCAGAGTCCATAAACAATCCTGATGGCTCAGGAACCCTGCAGAAAACACTCCTGTCTGCACCCCTGGAGATCTTGAAAGGGCCTTACACTGGGGATCTAAGGACCTAAGCGTCCCCATCGACAGATGAGTGAACAAAGAAAAGGAGATGCATACGTACACTGCTGAATATTATTTCACCAGGCAAAAGAAGAAATCTTGCCATTTGCAGCAACGTGGATGGACCTTGAGGGTAGTAGGCTAAGTGAAATAAGTCGGAGAAAGACAGTATCATGTGATTTCACTTACATTAGAATCTTTAAAAAAGCCAAACCAAAGTGGAATGGTGGTTGGCAAGGATGGGAAGTAGGGGAAATGGGGAGATTTTGGTCAATGTGTACAAAGTTCCAGTCACTCATTCAGTTATAAAATAATAAGTTTAGGGAATCTAATATACAGTATGATGACTACAGTTAAAAATATTGTATTTGACAGTTGCTGAGATAGTAAACCTTAAGTAGTCTCACGACAAAAAAGAAAAGGTTGCTTGGGGCTGGTGCACTGGCATGACCCGGAGGGATGGTACGGGGAGGGAGGTGGGAGGGCGGTTCAGGATGGGGAACACGTGTACACCCGTGGAGGATTCATATTGATGTGTGGCAGAACCAATACAATATTGTAAAGTAATTAGCCTCCAATTAAAATAAATAAATTTAAATTAAAAGAAAAGGTAATTATGTGAGGTGATAAACATGATAAGAAATATTATTGTGGTCACAATACACACATGCATTAAATCATCAGGTTGTACAACTTAAACTTGCACAATGTTTTGTCAATTATATCTTAGTAAGGCTGGAGAAAAATAGACACTACCTTCTAAGCACAAACAGAAAATCTTCCTTCTATTTTTAGACCAAATAGTTACATAGTCCCAGAGTACAGTAATGCCCAAATAAAAACATTTATTCTTAATTTTGATCACCTCAGGGAGTATCACTACTCCAGTCACAAAGAAGTAAGCTTACCACTCTTATTATTGTACATAATTCAGGGTGAACACAAAATTTTACATGAAAATAAAGAGCATATGTTCTCTGAAAAAAAATCATGCTATAATCGGAGTAATTATTACATATTATTGGGCTCAAATTTTAACATACCATGGTTTTAGAGCGTGAACAAACAGACCAATGAAACAGAACAGTTTCCAAACAGACCCATATATATGGGAATACAGAATTCGCTAAATGTAACATGCCAAACCTACGGAAAAAAAAAAAAAATTACTTGTCCTTTTTCTTCTCAGACTCTCCCAATAAGTGATTAGCTCAACAACTTTACCCTTAATTCAACTTTACTTTGATTAAATTTGGCCCAATGAACTGACTACTTTCCTTATCCTCAAAGTGGACAGAGGCTGTTTTAATAAGAAAGCTTGATTGTTA
Organism: Cephalophus harveyi; assembly: GCA_006410635.1. Classification (NCBI taxonomy): domain Eukaryota; kingdom Metazoa; phylum Chordata; class Mammalia; order Artiodactyla; family Bovidae; genus Cephalophus; species Cephalophus harveyi. The sequence goes on from SJYT01047702.1 coordinate 19,955, forward strand.
CCACACTTGGAATGCAAGATGTTGTGTTTATCTATGTCTATGTCTTTTAAATATTATTTAAAAGAAAGATCCTGCCTTCTCTCAGTGCTGTGAGGGATATGAGTACAAACACAATATACAGAAAAAAGTCTTTTGACTTGAAAGAAAAACAATTACAAGAAAGCAAATATCGGTAGTGGTAGTGTGGTAATAATAACCCATCATTACTGTTCAAGAATACACAGGTTTCTGTCATGTGTAAAAGAACCAATGTGTTTATAATATTCATTTGTGGAGAAGCCTGAGGCATGAGAGGAATATCAATTTATATTTGTGTAATCTCAAGTTCTTCTGTAATTACCAGTTGGGACTTCTGCCAGGAGTTCTGTGTTTTAACAGGTCTGGATTTGTATACATCTGGCTAAGGAAGATGCTGGTACTGGGGACCCTAAAGTTCACTTCGTTAGTGTTTGACCTAAGAAAGCATCCAGATATTACAGTAGGCCTCCTTAGCAGCATATTCTTAATGGGCACTGGCTGAGTTTCATCCCCAAGTATAGTATGAGAGAATGAAAGAGATTGTATTTCTAGAAGATGCCATTTTAAAAACAAATTTTCTCTGCTTTCATTTTCCCTGCCCTGCCTAAATGGACATTACTGAAAATGAATCACAGCTAAATTACCTATTTAGTCCTTTAACATGTAGTTACCTAAACTTGTAGTTTTATGAATAGATGTGACATGTTTTCTTTACTTCTGAATCCATCATTTTTTCTTTCTGTTAATCTCTTCTCTCTCCTCACCTTCTTTTTCTCTTCTTGGAGAATGATATATGTGTCTCTCTAAACTCGTAATTACTACATTACCATCACCTTTCATGTCTCCATATTTTGGTTCCATGCTATTCCTTTTGATTAGATACTTTTACCATCTTTCTTTTCTAGATAACTTGTATGTACAGGTGACCCTTGCACAACATAGGGTTGAACTGCATGGGTCCACATATGTGTGGATATTTTTTTTGAACAAATACATTGGAAAGCTTTTTGGAGGTTTGCGACAATTTGAAAAAACTTGCAGATAAAACACATAGCCTAGAAATATAGAAAAATTAAGAAAAAGATATGACATGAATACCTTAAAAATATGTAGATATGGAGATCATATAGGTATAAGGTGAGTGCTATTTACTATAAAATTAATAATGTGTTAGTTTTCTTACCACTTATAACTTTGTTTTCAAAGAATCATATTACAGTACACTATACCACTCTACCCAAATTGAAGAAACTATGTATCAACTTATTGTCATGGGTAAGAGGCTTTTGAAAAATGTAAATTTTCCAATACTGTGTTATGAATTTGACTGTAATACTGTATACCATACAAACTTTATAATGGAGTCATTCATTGTGTAAGGCTAGGCCAACATGAAGCAATCATATTGATTACACTAGGCTACTATAAAGGAATCATATTGCTGCTTCTTCATTATCAATGCATGAAATAAATATAAATTTCTTTTTCACAGATTTTTCCACTGTTGACATCAAATATAATACATTTAACATCTATAGTGCTTCGTAACACAGAAGGCTATATTTCTATATGTACTGACAGATGATTCATTTTATAAACAGATGACATAAACTTATAGTATTGATAAACACAGTGCTTATATACGTGTTCAGTTGCTCAGTTGTGTCTGACTCTTTGTGACTCCGTGGACTGTAGCCCACCACAGTACAGTGTTGTAATTGTGTTTTCTCTTCCTTATGATTTTCTTAATATTTCTCTAGCTCTCATGGAGAAGGAAATGGCAACCCACTCCAGTGTTCTTGCCTGGAGAATCCCAGGGACGGGGGAGCCTGGTGGGCTGCCATCTATGGGGTCGCACAGAGTCGGACACGACTGAAGTGACTTAGCTTCTCTAGCTTAATTTATGTAAGAATACAATATATAATGCATAAAGCATACAAAATATGTGTCAGTCGACAGTTTATATTATTGGTAAGGCTTCCGGTCAACAGTAGGCTATTAGTAGTTATGTTCTGGAGAAGTCAAAAGTTACACATGGGTTTTTAACTGTGTGAAGAGTTGGCACCCCTAGCCCCCTCCACTGTTCAAACGTTAACTGTATTCTTCAAGGTTCAGCTCAGAAACCATCAGATGGACTAATGTGTCAAGTTACATGTCCCGTTTATTTGTAAATATTTGTTCATGAATAAATGAAAGCGTAACTGAAACAGTTGTTATTGTTGTTTAGTTGTTAAGTTGTGTCCAACTCTTTTGTGATCCCATGGACTGAGGCCTGCCAGGCTCCTCACTCCATGGGATTTCCCAGACAAATATACTGGAGTGGGTTGCCATTTCCGTCTCCAGCGGATTTCCTGGCCCAGGAATGGAACCCTGTCTCTTGCATTGGCAGGTGAATTATTTACCACTGAGCCACCAGGGAAGCCCTATGAATAAAACAAGTCTTCCCTAAATTTTCTCCTTTCTGTTTCTTCATACTGATGACTCAAGAATAAGTCTACTAAGACGCTATGGTGGATCACAGTATAGGCTTACAGTCTGACTTTGCCTCTCTGAGTTCAAATCCTAGCTTTACCCACTAAACAGCTGTGCAAACTTGTTTTCCCTTTTGGCTCAGTACCTTCATTCTTACAAATGTGACCATAATACGATTTCTTGCATAAGGGTATTGTGAGAATATGATGAGATAAGACATGAAGGGCCTACAATAGCATGTAGGGACCCTAAAAATAGTAGTGATTATTATGAACAGGTGCTTATTTCTTTGCATCACATTCAATAAGTCATCAACTCTGCAATTCAATAGTCTTCCAAAATCTCTCCTAAAATGGCAAACTTCTCATGCTACCACAAGAAAAACTGCCTGAATGTGACAGAATGTGAAAATTATGCTTTTTATTATATTCACATAAAATAGTCAATTACACCGAGTAGTCCAAATGCATTGGTGAATTAAAGCCTCCAACTCTTACAAAGTTTTATACATATATCTATGCATTTATAAATACACACATATGTAAAAGATATATATTTTCTTCTAAAATAAAGTGCCCAAGTCTTAATATATGGGGGCATAATAGAGGAAAAAAGAATCATAAAGCTTTATCAGTTATAGACTGTTTCACAATATAAGAATCTGTTTTTACACATTTATTCAGGTATAGTGAACTCTAACCACTCACTCTTTTCTGAATTCTAAGTGAATTAATTTATCTAATATATTAGAAGCCATGTAGCCAGTTTAAATGAATCAGAGGCTAATTCTTCTTACTGTGCCTGGCACAGAACCTGGGCTCCCCAACAGAAGAGTAGTTAAGTATCATTTTTAATTCCCCTGTTTATTTGAATGTTGTCTTTCTGCTAAGATGATAAACATAGAAAGAAATGTAAATGAATAAATCTGGTTTATTAAGAATCCAATTCTAAATCCTCTATTAGCATCCTATAATCCAATTCTAAATCCTCTGTTAGCATTAAATAAAGTCAGGGTTTGGTGAAAAAATTCCTTTTGTCTTTATTTCACCCTGGGTTTGATGAGAAATGGCCTGGCAGTTTGAAATGAGGGGTCCTGCTGTTTCTGTTATGGTTAAGTTTTGTTGGAATCACAGAAGAATAATTAGGATGCAATGATCAATAAACAGATCAAGGAGACAGTCAACTCAAATTGAAATGAAACTCTCTGTGACAATGGAAAACTTCATGAGTGCATGTTTGAATTTAAGAACAGAACAAAGGTTAAAGAAAAACTAGAAGGTTTAAAATCATTCAGAAAAGCCTCACTTCAAATAGAAACTAAGGCTCTATTCTTCAGTACAACGTCTCAGCTACTCTTACTGTGTTTTCTATTGCGTGCATGCATGCTAAGTCGCTTCAATCGTGTCTGACTCTTTGTGACCCTATGGACTGTAGGCCACCCGGCTCCTCTGTCCATGGGATTCTCTCAGGCAAGAATATTGGAGGGTTGCCATACCCTCCTCTAGGGGATCTTCCCGATCCAGGGATCGAACCAACATGTCTCCTGCATTGGCAGGCAGGTTCTTTACCACTAGTGCCACCTGGGAAGCCCTATATTTTCTGGTATCTTAGATTTTTAGGATGATCATTTGTAGGTTTTGACAAGGAATAGAATTTAAAACGTTTTTGAAAAGACTTCAACCTATGGAAGCAAGGTGAAGATGCCTAAAAATAGCTTAATATGAACCCAGCCATTTTAGAATCTAGTGATTACATGTTCAGACTGCAATAGAGCATGTTTTATTCAAGCAGGCAAAAGAGAGATTGTCAGCACTGAAATTGCATTAAAACACTCTGAAACTTCCCAACATACGGAAGGCTGGGACCAGTGGGAAGCCCAAACTTTTCCCAGAGTCAGAACAAGGAATGTAGTATCTTCTTTTCTTTGGAGGAAGAAAAAGGGCAAGAAAATGTTTCCAATTACCCAATCCCACCTGAGCAGGGTCTTCCCAAGGACGGAGCTGCCTAACTGCTGATTTTGGTAAGCATCTTATTAATGGCTTGCTTGACGTGCGTGGTGGAGCTGCGTCGCCTCGTCTTGCCCTGGACCATCCTCCGGCGACGTACCTCTCGACACAGCTCATAGAATATCTCGGTGATGTTCCCTTCTCCAGTGCAGGCAGAACACTCATAAAAAGCACATGCCAGTTCTGTGGCCAGCTTCTCCCCTTCTTCTGTACTGACCTGTCTGGAGTGGTCCAAATCAGCTTTGTTTCCAACCAAGATGAGAGTCACGTTCTTGGGCTTTTTGATCTCATCCAGGATGTTCTTAAGTGGCAGCACTTCCTCAAAACTTCCTCGGTCAGTAATGTCATAGACCAGCACAAAGCCTTCCCCCCATCGCATGTGTCCTTCCCTCTGAATGGTGTCTTCCTGTTGGCAGGGAAAAAATAGCAGTCGGGAGACCTGGAAGTAATTGCAGTGTATAGATGCTGCAATTGCTAAAAGTGATCCTTTAACAACCATTCCTTACATTCAGCAGCGTTGGAAATTCTTGGTAGACTGCCTGAACCAGCTGACCCTCTCAGTTTGGAACAGAAGCATAACTTAGGGAACTAAACATTTTCTAACTGTGCGGAACCTAACTTTGTGATTCTAACTTTTGCTTGCCACATCATTAAATGTGTAATTGCAAGGACCATAAAGACATTATCCTCCTAGTTGAGCACACTGCCTCTGAGATTTTTCATCACAATTAAACAATTGGCCAATAGGTATTAAACAAGTAGACCTTACCCCAACCTCTGAGATCAGAATTAGAGGCATGAATTAGTGAATGGTTTTGATTTTGTTTTGTTTTTTAATCTCTTTTCTTCAGATTAGAGACAATTAGCCACCAAAACAAAAGTGAAAAACTGTATAGAGTCTAAGTAAAAGCTAGGGGATTTGGGCTTCATTTTCTATCTCAGCACTTTTGATATATTATGCAGTCTCAATAATGATAGAAACTCAATTGCAGTGATTCTCAAAAGGGGTGATCCCTCCTTTTTAAGAAGGTAGCATTAGAAAGGATTCTGAAGCAGGTGTGATTTGAAAATGTATCACCATTATAGGATCAAATGACTTCTCCAGGCATGTATTTTCCTGCTGTCTCTCTCTTTAGAATCAGTACTGGAAAGTGAGCGCATATATAGGGAGCAGGTAGTGATGAGAAGAAAAACTGTATAACTAGCTGCAAATATATTTATTGGATTAAATAGTTTTATCAAGTAGTAACTGAAAAGCACCATGATATCCTTCAGCTTCCTAACTCTCATTCTTAGTGGTCACCACTATTCCTGGAGGGCTTCCCTTGTGGCTCAGCTGGTAGAGAATCTGCCTGCAATGCAGGAGACCTGGGTTCAATCCCTGGGTTGGGAAGAACCCCTGGAGAAAGGAAAGGCTACCCTCTCTGGTATTCTGGCCTGGAGAATTCCATGAACTGTATAGTCCATGGAGTTGCAAAGAGTTAGACACAACTGAGCAACTTTCACTTTCACTTCTTTCTATTCTTGGGAACCAAGCCTTCCTATAAACTGTTTATAATTTCAGAACTAACTGGCTGCAAAGCAAATGTATATTAGTTTCATTTTAAAATAAGTTGTTAGCATTCAATGATGTGGCTCAAATCTTTAATCTGATATGATAAGGTTTAGAAAGAATATTACATAAAAGATTCTTAAAATATTCTGAAAAAAGATTCTAAGGTTATATAAGTCGAGAATATAAATATTGTAGATTTCTTTAAGATTCAACTTATATATAAGCATATTAAAGGTGCTGAGAACTTCTCCAGTAAAGATATATATTTAACTTGATCAGAGTATTTCAAAACACATTTAACCATGAAAACCTAACATTAATACCTTGTGATCTCCCCATAATAGAGGTGAGCAATTCTACTTTAGATGATAGCATATGAATGTCAGGGTATTTTCAAAACCCTCTTGGAGCACTGGGTAATTTATATAAAGACACATATATAAGCTATTGCAAATTAATATTAAGCATAACTAGATAATTAAGTCTTTAGGTATCGCTAGTTAACTATAGAAAAGTGTCTTAATTCTGTTCACGTTATGCACATCTCATTTTTATTTATCCAGAAATATTAGAGCTGAATTCCTTTTTCACCTGCCCAGCAGTATCTAGTATCTCCATGGTGACAACTTCATCATCAATGGTTGCTTGGTGTCGGTAGGTTGATTCTGAGGGAATGAGCAAAACGAAGGTAGAATGGTAAATAAATGCATAATTAGATTTGATCCTTGAAATTATAAATTAGTCATCAATGTATACCTGTTTCCAGAGCATTAAAAAAAAACGTGCAGCCTAAGGGGTGGAAGAAGATTCCATTTTTATACTCTTAAGTTCTTGGGAGTAACAGATTCTAATATGGGATCCACAGATGCTCAGGATACAGCGTGGGAGATTCCCTTTTTCTATTATTTTATTCTCCTGTGAGGCAAGCTTTCTAGTACTCCTTTCTCTCTAAAATGAGACTTCCACATCCTAAAAAGAGAAAGTGATTCCCACAAGGACATTCTATCTTGAGACTCCTAAAAATTCAGTTTATGGAATCATGTTAATTCCTGTTCCTGACAAGCTGGCAGACAGACAGGGGCTGCTCATTTCCATCTAGACCTCCACTCTAGGAATGTATTAAACATTAGAGGGAGGCAGATTGCTATTCATGTAAAAAACGACTGTGGAAAGCTAGGAGGAACCCTTGGAGTGGTTGAAGGTGGTTGGACCCGGGTGTTCAGGGATTGGTAAGGAATGGTCACCCACAGTAGAGGACTGAGGGAGAGAGAGAACAAAGCTGAGGCAGAGAGGCTGCTTAGTACCAGTTGGAGGCTGGTGGCTCAGACAGTAAAGAATCTGCCTGCAATGCAGGACAGATTGCTTGCAACGCAGGACAGATTGCCTGAAATCGAATCTGTGTTCCATCCCTGGGTTGGGAAGATCACCTGGAGAAGGGAAGGGCTCCACACTCCAGTATTCTTGCCTGGAGAATTCCATGGACAGAGAAGCCTGGAGGGCTATTGATTCTACAGCGGTTGCAAAGAGTCTGGCACGACTGAGACTAACACTTCCACTTCAAGATAATATCAGAGTAATCTTCAAGCTCTGCTGAGGTCAGAAGTCAGGAAGAATACAACCACTAGGTGGCTCTGAGGGTTCTGACATGAAAACCAGGCATTAACATGGTGTTGCTCTCTATGAAAACGAAACAAATGACATAAAGCACTCCATACGGGATTGACTGAGTTGATGAAGTTCAGGGTGAAACATTCTCCCAGAAAGTACTAGTAAGGGATAAAAAGAAGGAAAATACGAAAGAAAAATATAAGAGGTATGGATAATAGAAATAGACATGTTATTTTCTCCTATAAAATGAGCCTCAAAGAGAGAATAAAATACATAGAAGAGTGGACAATAGTGGAAGCTGAGGCTGTAGTAACTGAGAGTTTCCCAGGACCAGAGCCACTGAATGACTTCAGATTAAAAGGACTATTAGTATAGAAGAGATACACAACAGGGCTCCACTGTATAGCACAGGGGACTGTAGTCAGCATTCTGTGATAAACCATAATGGGAAAAGAATATGAAAGAGAATGTCTACATATGTATAACTGACTTTGTCAGACAGCAGAAATTAACACAACATTGAAAATTGACTATACTTCAATAAATACAAGTTTTAAAACAGGACTGGCAGGACACACAAGGGGGAAAGCCCCAATTTCTACCTATTACCACAAAATGGAAAGATAGCAATGACAAAGAGGAAAATTTTTAAAGATCTACAGGAGAAAAAGCCCATCACCTACAAAAGCATGTGACTCAGATTGACACTGGACTTCTCATCAGCAAAACAGAATTCAAGATCTTAATGGAGTCAAGCAAAGTGACAAAACTATACCAGAAGCAATTCAGAACCACAATTCTAGATAACATCAAAATATCAGGGTAGAGATGAGGGAAGAGACCAGAAGCAGGTTTGAGGGAGTTAATGTACTTGTATTATATCAAATGATGATATAATAAAAAGGTATTTAGAACAGAAAAAAGTGAACAAATTATTCAGCTCAATGATTAGAAGAGGAAAACAAAGCAAACTCAAGAAGATATGAGAAAAATAAAAGAGAAAATAGCAGAAAAAATTAGATAAGGTTAACAAAAGCAAAGCATGGCACTTGAAAAATTTAAAAGAAGTAGGTGGGGGGAGAGGTAAAGATCAGGGAAAACTAATTAGTAAATTAAGAGAGAAGGTGCAAACAAAAATGAGCATAAAAATAGGAAGTAGTTACACATTCTGGTGAAATAGAAATAAAATAACATTATGAACTGTATACCAAACAAATTTCAAAGCCTGATTAATTCTTTGAGGAAAAAATGCACAGATTGGTACAATGAGAAATAAGACACTTAACTACTTCAATAGCCTGTGAAATTTAAATGCTAACTCTAGATTTCTTATGAGAAAAAATGACTACCCAATTGGCTTTATAGATTTCTATTAAATATTAAACAAGTTGTTCTAGGGGCAAAAGAAAGGATAGCTACCCACTACATGAATTCCAACAAGAAATATTAGAAAAGTAATAAGAAGAGAAAAGAAAAAAAAAGTTCATTTTTGAACATAGATTCAAAAATTCTAAAAAAGTAATATCCAGTTGAATCCAACAGTATAATAAGAAAAATACATCATAAAATAGTAGAGTTTATTTCAGGAATACAAAGTGTTTATAGCTATCAGTGCAATTAACACATTAAAGAACTAAAGAAAAATCCGAGTACCTCTATAGGTAGATCTATAGGATGATAAAATGTATACAAATTTAAAATATGTGCATATATAGAATTAAAAAAAATATGTAATAACTAACACATAGTGCTTATCCTTTGAACACAAATTGTTCATATGCCTTACTCATGTTAACTTATTTATTCCTTACAAATATTTCATGAAGTATGCAATACTATCAGATCTATTTTATGTGAAGAAACTGAGGCACAGGAACATTTAATAAGTTGCTGAAGGTCACACAGATGTTAAGTGGTAAATGATACAGTTAAGACTGGAGCTCAGAAGACTGGCTTTGGGAATTTAGACTTTGAACCACTGTGCTAAGTATCAACCATATTAGATTATATGCCTTTGGGAACAGAGAAAGGCAATGGTGTCAGAATAGGAGATGCAGGGAAAATAAAGTGAAGAAATAGAAAGCCTTTACATACGTATGACATGGTGCTAGGAAGAGAGCAGCATGGTTGACTTAAGTATTAACTCAATTATTTGCCCCGGAAGTACTCAAGTTACTAACCAATCAACCAACTAAATAAACCTAGGAATTTCTTTCCTACCAGGGTAACCAGTAAGCCATTGCTTTTATTTTTTCCTATAATCTATCTACCTACCTATTATCTATTATCTATCTCATGTTTCTTTCTTCAACTCATCAACTATCTTACGGTTGACCACAGTTTTTATGTCACTTTGCTGTAAATCTAATCTCCTACTCAAAATACAAACCACAGAAAGGAAGCTTAGCTAAGCAGTGTAACCTAGCCATCAGTCATATGTGATGATCATTCACAGAGGCGCGACACACTGCAGAAGTATTTTCTGAAAAATAAAAGTTTAAAATGAGGTTATGTTTGTTTTATTTTTTTTAGACTCCACATATAAGTGATAGGATATAGTATTTGTCTCTATCTAACTTATTTCACTAAGTAGGTCCATCGATGTTGTGGCAAATGGCAAGATTCAATTCTTTTTTCATGGTTGAGCAATATTCCATTGCCTGCATGTGTACATGTATATATCTCACATCTTCTTTATCCATTTATCTGTCAGTGGACATTTTAGGTTCCTTCTTTATTTTGGCTATTGTAAATAACTGGACAGCACAGAGAATCTAACCAATATTTTATAATAACTTTATATAGTTTGTAATCTATAAAATATCAAATCACTATGTTGTACACCTGAAACTAACATAATTTTGTAAGTCACTATTTGTCAATTTAAAAAAAATGAAAATGAGATTATGTTCAATATATTTTAATAAGTGTATTTTACATTATCATCATTCTCCTGTAATACATAATCCTTACAGGGTATGTATGATTCTCAATTCTAGATCATTCCACTCCCCTCTGTTATGTTAAATGGGAGATTATTGAATGCTCTAAAATACCACTGACAGCCACTACTCATTTCTGAGTGTTCTCTCAATTATTTCCTTTTCATCTTCTGGGCTCCAGTCTGAAGAGGAGAAGCCCAGAGGGCAGTGAACATGCTAGGATCCAGGCCCCTTTTGTTTCTCTCTCCACTGTTCTGCCGTGACCTTTGTGCTGCTTTCCCTTTTAAAGGACTGGCATCAGCCCTGGAGCCTGGAAAACAGAGTTCTGGGCTTTAGTCCATCTCTTTGCACCGCAAGTTGCCTGACAGACAGGGACATTTTTCTGAGTTGCCTCCATGCTAAATAGGATACGTATTTCAACCACAGAAGGTCACAGTAGGGGGGAATAAAATATAAAGAAAATGGCATGAAGTTGTGTGATTCTTTGGCTGTTTGTTAACTGAAATGAAAACGATGAAAGGCAGGAAATGAGGGAATGTCGGCCACAGACAGCAGCGGGAGGCAGCAGTGATTTCATCTAAGCTGAACACTGGTTTGACGCCATTGGAAGAATATTTTCTTTAAGTCCCTTCTCTCTCTCTCATTAGGAATTCATGGCTACATGTAAAACAGTGGAAATATTGCTTAGAGAGGCAAAATGTACATCAGTGTGCTAGCTTTTCTGAAGATAATTCTAAAAAATGCACTAAGTACTGTTAGAATGGAATGAAACTCTACTATTCATTCTGGAAGTTAAGAAAAAATGTGTAAGTTTTTGTTAAAGAAGTTAAGAAAAAATGGAGAATGGAAATACTTTTCATTCATACTCACACAAAAAAGGATCATTTTAGTCTTTTTTTCTTGAAGGGTAAGGGGATGATTGTTTAAGAGATACTTCCAAATGAACCAAATATTGGATACTGTAAGATCAACAGTTGGCATCACCGATTCAATGGACATGAACTTGGGCAAACTCCAGGAGATGGTGAGGGACAGGGAAGACTGGTGTGCTGCAGTCCATGGCATTGCAGAGTCGGACATGACTTGGTGACTGAACAACAACATCAACATTAGTTTCAAGATGGAATTGTGGTGCTGGTGGTGGCAGTAATTTAGTTGTGATCGATTTTTTGTGATCCCTGGACTGTAGCCTGCCAGGCTCCTCTCTCCATGGGATTCTCCAGGCAAGGATACTGGAGTAGGTTGCCATTTTCTCCTCCAGGGGATCTTCCTGACACAGGAAGATCTGGGTCTCCTGCTTTGCAGGCAGTCTCCTGCATTGCAGGTAGATTCTTTACTGACTGAGCCACCAGGGAAGTCCAAGATGGAATTGGGCTTATTAAATATATATCTCAAGTTCACTGTATATGAGAGATACATGATTGAAAACCTGCGTTCCAAATAATTTTATAAGCTGAAGTATATTTTTCATACTAAGAGAAATTGATGCTCAGAGGAATGTTTCATGCCATTAATCCTTTTACTAATTTAGCTCTTTTGCAAATTTCAACATATTAATATGGACATTTGGTTAGTGCAACAACAACAACAGTTAGTAATGTTGATTTGTGCTAGAGTGGGAATTGTACTAACTGGAGTTCTATTGCTGATCTAACCACAAAATAGCCTCGTAATCTCAGATAAACTGACTTCGTTGGACTTGTTTTATTATTTGCCAAGTGACGATCTCAAAGTTCCTTGCTGTGCCAATATTAACCAGTTCTGAGAGTTGGCTAAGAACCTCTGCTTTAGTATCCAGTTGAGATAATTTGTTCTGAGTGTGTCTCTCTCTTAGTATGAGTTATTCTAATCAGAAGGAACTGTAATTCAGGTAGGGAGAACCAGTCACAAACTCAGAGCACCAGTGGATCCAATATGTCTCCCACTTCCCACTCTCATTTGTGTCTGAGCCTTAATCCATTCAGAGTACAGTGTCTCCTAAGTAGTAATAGTTTCCCTCTCTTTCTCCAACTGCCCCCAACACACATAATTGTGCACACACACACAAGCACACAAACACACCACAACTGTACATGATCTAAGTCTTTGTCTGTATTCTCTACCATGATTGGCATTTTCTGAAGGTAATATGACTCTGGGAGGTAGAGACTGAGCTCTTTTTTGGAATCTAAACAGGACACAGAAGCTGTTCTGCACCCAGAAAACTGCTGCCACTTCCATCATGCAGGGAGTTTTCTTGGTTAGATGGTCCAGTCCCAAATTCTATAGACTTCAGGGTCTGTGAGTCTGTGTGTCTGAGTGTTTGCACGTGTGTGCGTATGTGCTCAGTCATGTCTGACTCCTCTCCTCTATCCACGGATTTCCCAGGTTCGAATACTGGAGTGAGTTGACATTTCCTTCTCCAGGGGATCTTCCCAATACAGGGATCAAATCAGAGTCTCTGGTGTCTCCGGTACTGGCAGGCGGATTATTTAGCACCACCTGGGAATGGGTAGTTTTTAAATGCAATTCACAGAGCACTTCTGGCCTCTAACAAAGATTTCACTGGTCCATGGTGAAATGAGAAAAATTTAAGGAAAAATAATGTCAATGTCCAATGTCAAGGACTGATTTTTTTTCTTAGATTATATCCTTCAAAACACGTGGATGTTAACAATAGTTCCTTCTTATATGAAAATGGAAGTGCCACTGGAATTTTTAATTCTCCCTCACCCTCTGAGCCCTCCATCTATAACTGGAATTCCTATGAGAGTTCCTCTCCTTAAAAAAATAAAATAAAAGTTTGAAAATCACTTGTGTTTATACTAGCAAACAATTTCTTTGCAGAATTATCTCAGAGCAATAGATATTCCAGGGCTGTTAATATGCTGAAGGATGTTCACAGTCTTCAGTTTCTGATGGAGCAAAAATTCTGTTACAGGTTGAAAAACAGCACTATGTTTTCGAGGATGGCTCTGGATTCAGAATTCAAAACTGTTTTTTACAAATAAGCTACTTTGCTTTCAAAGGTAGCTTTCCTTTGGGGTGGTGGTCTTGAAACTCTCTAATATATGAAGTTATGCCCAGGAAGGGTTTCCCAGGGGCACTAATGGTAGAGAACCTGCCTGCCTACACAGGAGATACAAGAGACTCAGGCTTGATTCCTGTCCGTAAGATCCCCTGGAGGAGGGCATGGCAACCCACTCCAGTATTCTTCCCTGGGAAATCCCATGAACAGAGGAATCTGGCAGGCTACAGTCCATAACGTCGAAAAGAGTAGGACATGACAGACGCGAATTAGCACACATGCACGCTTGCCCAGGAAATGCTTGGTTCATCTTGAATCAAACGGACTGGAACTCCTGTAGACTAGAACATTAGTGACTTCTTGTATATGAGTGTACACACACACACACACACACACATCCAGTTTCCAGGGTGACTGAATGAAAGCCTCACCTGGGAGTGAGTCATCTATCTGATACGCCTGAAGGCAGATGAGCCCCCTTGTTGCCTAGCAGCTGCAATTCTTGTGGAGCAGAACAGTACAAGGTCACTCAATAAAGTTTCATTATTCATAGTGAAGGAAGCCCATGGTACAAATATCTGGTGCAGGAGATTTCTATTAATAGCATTTGTTTTTCAGAAGGAATAAAACCAAAGGGAAAATGGTTGACCTAAGACTAATTAAAAAGCAACATTAGTTACCGGAACAAATCTCAGACAGCATTCAAAATATTTTAAGATCGTCTTTTAGAAGCTTCATCTTTTGTTAAGTTGTACCGGTATAGATAAATAAAATTAGTATTTTTCTATTAAACTCCCATAAATCATTAAGGTTCTTGGGGGCTATAATCTTTATAAAGCTTATATAAGTAATAAAATTATAAAAGGAGAGTAAGCATTTACATAGATAGGGTAAACAATAGATAATGATTTTTTTCAAACCAAGTACAATGTTTTAGATACAAATATATCATCTTAAGATTAAATTGTGGCTATATTAAAACCATGTCAAAAATTATTGATGTTGAAAAACCTTTTATTTAAAAGCAAAACTAGAGAAGACTAATAAATGTAGAGACATGCTATTCTCTTAGATTAAAAGAATGAATAGCATAAAGCTGTGAATCTTCTCAAAGGAATGTATAATTTTAATGCAATTCCAATCAAAATTATTTCATACTATGATATAGTTTTAAAAATTGACCTGGAAGAATAAACTAGAGATAGGAGCCAATATAATTTTGTTAAAAAGTAAAGAAGAAGGGCTTTCTCTAGTGAGTATCAACATGTCCTAAGGAACATACAATTATCAAAAGAGTGTGGTACTGGCATTGGATGTGAAAAGCAAATCTAGAATTGCATCCTTGTGTACATGATTCCATGTATTTTTAAAAGGCAGCATTGAAAGTAGTGGGGAAAGGTGGAGATAATTTAATAAGTCATAGGAGGACAATTGGTCAACTCTTTGGGGAAAATGTTGCATCATCACTTTGTACTTCTCACTACAATGAATTCTGTAGACTAAAAAATTAGAAATTAGATAATATAAGATCACTCTCTATCTCCTTTCCTGTTCAGTTTCCTTTCATGGTGCTTATCACTATTTGACATATATTTGTTTACTGACTCTTCTCTCTTCACTAAACTGTAAGTTTAACAAAGCCCATGCTTTCCCCTTCTGCCTATTGGTTTATCCTCAGCACCTAGAGTCATCTAACTCATAGGAGGCATTTAATACATATTTGTGTGGTGAATGAGTGAAAGCAATGAAAGGAGCTCACAAGGGCAAAGAAAGCCCCCTTTTAAGCTGGATGGTGTAAACTTGTAGTAACAAACACAAAAACAGAAAAGAAACTGGGAATCATCTTTGCCCATTTCATCATTCTGAATAAGGCCAGCTTGGTCTGGGACACTGTGCTTGGTAATAAAATGATGTATGCTTTTCCTTCTTCCTCTGGATTTCAACGATGTTGACCTTTACAAAACCAACTAGGGTCCCAAATCATAACAAACAAAAACTCAAAGGCTTAATTCAGAGTCAAACTTTAGCTCAATTTGAAACCCATGGATTTTCAGTGTTATTTTGAAGATGAGAACTAAACAGATTACCAGTAAGGACTCTGCTCTGGACTACAAAAAATACAGTTGATGAATACTTCATCCATTAGTATTATTGCTACTTTCAAGATCTACAGATATCAACTTTTGCTTCTTTTTTATATTTTAAATCAGATTCACTGGAGAGAAGGGGGGGGAACATAGTTTATTTATACATTTTCCCAAAATGAGCATTCACAAGCTTTATATTACTATTATTCTCTTCTCCCCATGCCCTCAATTGAAACCCATGGATTTTCAGTGTTATTTTGAAGATGAGAACTAAACAGATTACCAGTAAGGACTCTGCTCTGGACTACAAAAAATACAGTTGATGAATATTTCATCCATTAGTATTATTGCTACTTTCAAGATCTACAGATATCAACTTTTGCTTCTTTTTTATATTTTAAATCAGATTCACTGGAGAGAAGGGGGGGAAACATAGTTTATTTATACATTTTCCCAAAATGAGCATTCACAAGCTTTATATTACTATTATTCTCTTCTCCCCATGCCCTCAATTGAAACCCATGGATTTTCAGTGTTATTTTGAAGATGAGAACTAAACAGATTACCAGTAAGGACTCTGCTCTGGACTACAAAAAATACAGTTGATGAATATTTCATCCATTAGTATTATTGCTACTTTCAAGATCTACAGATATCAACTTTTGCTTCTTTTTTACATTTTAAATCAGATTCACTGGAGAGAAGGGGGGGGAACACAGTTTATTTATACATTTTCCCAAAATGAGCATTCACAAGCTTTATATTACTATTATTCTCTTCTCCCCATGCCCTTCCCTCTCATACCCAATTAGCCACATCCATTGTATCCTCTTTCTCCCACTAGAATGATGCTACATTTCCCGATGGAAGAGCATCATGTTGTACCCACTTCCTTCTTGTCTCAGGTTTGACCTGATTTCTTCATCTATGCACTAAAATCCTGCAGAGTTCTAAGCACAGACAGCATACAACACACATCCATCTTCTTACAGGGCTCTTTGCGTGATTTGATAAAGCACTTCTCAAACAGCTGCAAGATGCTTAAAAATGTTGCAACAGAAAATGTCATTCTCTCTTTCAGGTCAAGACTTTGATTGGAGAGGAGGATGAAACAAAATTTGACCTACCGAGGGTGGGATCATATTCCCAGATGAACCGTTTGGTCAAAAATCTCACTACAAGAGCTGTGGGAAAAAAGAACAACATTTCAATCAAATTTGTTAATTTTCTTAATAGCTTTTAACCGTCCTTCAGAAAGAGGAATAGCCCATAAAACTATATGCGTTTTATGGTTCCTTGGCAAATAAACTCAATTTATCTATTTATATTTATTCAAATATTTTAAAATTTCATATTGTGGCCTAAAAATTGGTATAATGTTTTAATGGTTTGTTGTACCTTAATGAACAGCTTAGATTTTTTCCCTTGAATCTTGGAGTCGAAAACATCACATTGTGAAAATGCAAACCTACTCAGTTTTTAGCAAAACAATGAATTCAACCATACAGCATCACAATACTGGTGTCTAAAGTCTGAATACCGATTATGATTGATACAGGTCAGTTAAAATGTAATTATCTTTACTGTAATGAAAAGATATTTGTATTATGCCACTGCTTAATTGCTTCAGTCATATCTGACTCTTTATGTGACCCTATGGACTGTCCCATGCCAGGCTCCTCTGTCCATGGGATTCTCTAGGCAACAGTACTAGAGTGGGTTGCCATGCCTTCCTCCAGGGGATCTTCCTGACCCAGGGATAAAACCTGGATCTCCTGCATTGCAGGCAGATTCTTTACCACTGAGCCACCAGGGAAGCCCCATTTGTATTACAAAAACATTCAAAATTAAGGATTTTATTAGTGAATCATTAAAGCCCATGAAAAGTAAAGCTGATGAGGTAGTTATAGAAAGAATCAGGATCTGGAATTATGCTAAGCACCTCACTTCCATGATCTCCTCAACCAGTACTTCATCCCTGTGTGGCAGGCACTAGGATTGACCCCATTTTTCAGATAAGGCAACTGAGGCTCTGAGAGGTTAACTCATTTAACTAAGCTCATCTAGCCAGTTAGTGACTGAGCCAGGATGTGACTCCAAAAAAGGCTATTTCCAAAACCTGTAATTTCTCCATTGTCTAAAACTGATTTTAAGGCCGAGGCCATCTGGCTAATACTTAACTAGAAGATGAGTCAGACAAAGAGCGATGCTGAGAGAGGTGGATTCTATTGTCCTTAAAAAACTGATGGGACAAATGCTGGACATTTTCTTAGACTTGTACTATAGTTAAAAACAATGGTTTTTAATCTACAAAAAAAATTTTTTTGGAGGAGAGCATCACTGATACTTTAGAATGAAAGCTTTGGATTCTTTCCCTGGAAAAATGTATATACATACAGTCTATTATATAGTTTCAGCAGGCTCACTAGCCCTTTGAATCAGTGTTTACTGAAATTACATTATTTTAAAAATATCTATTCAGTTCAGTTCAGTCACTCAGTCGTGTCTGACTCTTCGCGACCCCATGAATCGCAGCACGCCAGGCCTCCCTGTCCATCACCATCTCCCGGGGTTCACTCAGATTTGCATCCATCGAGTCAGTGATACCATCCAGCCATCTCATCCTTGGTCGTCCCCTTCCTCTCCTGCCCCCAATCCCTCCCAGAATCAGAGTCTTTTCCAATGAGTCAACTCTTTGCATGAGGTGGCCAAAGTACTGGAGTTTCAGCTTTAGCATCATCCCTTCCAAAGAAATCCCAGGATTGATCTCCTTCAGAATGGACTGGTTGGATCTCCTTGCAGTCTAAGGGATTCTCAAGAGTCTTCTCCAACACCACAGTTCAAAAGCATCAATTCTTTGGCGCTCAGCCTTCTTCACAGTCCAACTCTCACATCCATACACGACCACAGGAAAAACCATAGCCTTCACTAGACGGACCTTAGTCGGCTAAGTAATGTCTCTGCTTTTGAATATGCTATCTAGGTTGGACATAACTTTTCTTCCAAGGAGTAAGCGTCTTCTGATTTCATGGCTGCAGTCACCATCTGCAGTGATTTTGGAGCCCAAAAAAATAAAATCTGACACTGTTTCCACTGTTTCTCCATCTATTTCCAGAGTGATGGGACTGGATGCCATGATCTTCGTTTTCTGAATGTTGAGCTTTAAGCGTAGTTTTATTTTTACTGAAACGCCCTGTATGTAGTATTCTAAAGGTACTCCTTGGAGAAACAAGCCTATTTAATTGAAAGGCACTGTCACTCTTTCCTCTTCCTACCGCCTCTATTAAGATCAACAGAGGTATATACTCCCTACCACGGTGGCCTATATGAGAGGCTGCAGTGCAAATAGAAATGAAAACTTCATGATACGGACCACAAGGATACGTGGCTTGGCTGTAGACCGAAAGCTGCAATGTTCTTTCCAATTACAGAGTGTGAGGCTGGATTTGAGCCAAAATATTTGCAGTGCCAAAAGTAGCAAGGCCACTGACCCCATGGTACTTCCCACAGTGCATGTACTTGTGGTTTCATCTTCAATTTGCAGAGTCTGTCACCACTCACTCTCTTGAGACTGAGTCATTTAAAAATTCTTCTGCGTGTAAGAAGTAGAAAGCTCTAGACAGAATTTTTCTGCTTTTCAATTGTCAGTGGTAGTAAACATAACTGCCTGCAGTATTCAAAGCATTTCACATTTTTGTTGTAATATGGAGTTTTAGCTTGAAAGTTTGTGACCTAGCAAAATTCACTTATCTGGCATCATTAAGCCATGAGCTATCAAAATTAACAAAATTTCTCATACAACTGAAGTTTGAAGTACCCTGGTTCCTAGACCATTTAAACTTTAATAATTTTTCAAAGAAATCTTTCTAAAATATTTTAGACATGCCATTACCTTTCAAAACCTAGTATACTGAATAGAACTAAATCATTTTAAATGTCTAGATCTTAGTTAAGAATCTATTAGTGCCCTGGGTAGTTGTGGAAATAGTTCCAGAAGCTGCAGAATAGTAGAGGCAGAACAATTCTAAAGTGCTATGGCTCTTGAATGATTTTAATTTTTGGTTCTATAAATATATTTTTCATATTATGTGTGTTCTCAGTTAGTCATGTCTGACTCTTTGCAACCCTATGGACTGTAGCCCATATGGGCTGTAGCCCACCAGGCTCCTCTGTCCATGGAATTTTTCAGGCAAGAATACTGGACTGGTTTGCCATTTCTTTCTCTAGGGAGTCTTCTTGACCCAGGGATTGAACCCGCATCTCCTGGGTCTCCTGAATTGCCAGGTGGATTCCTTCCACTGAGCCACCTGGGAAGCCTGCATAACACATGATAGGCATTTAACACACAGTAGGCAAAAGAAGAGGGCAGCAGAGGACGAGATTGTTAGATAGCATCACCAACTCAATGGCTATGAATCTGAACAAACTCCATGAGATAGTGAAGGACTGGGGAGCCTGATGTGCTGCAGTCCAAGGGCGGGGGTGTCCCAAGAAGTTGGACATGACTTAGGGATCGAACAACAACAAATCATCCAGTAAACAATTGAGACAAAGATTTTTGAACATACCAAGCTTAGGAGACAGATTAAAAAAATAAATAATTATATACTCTGTTAGAGGTGATAAGTGCTAAGGAATGAAAGAGGGAGAGTAAAGTAAGGGGGATTCCACATTGGGAGATGAAGGTGTGAGAGTTGCTATTTAAGATTGGGTAACCAGGGTAATTCTTGCTGAGAAGGTGATAGAAGAAAGAGATGAGGGAATATATGTGGGGGGAATAGTATTTCAAAAAGAGGGAACAGCCATTGCAAAGGTCCCAAAATAGGAATATGCACTTGATATGCTCAAGGAACATTAAGCAAGCCAGTATGGCTCAAGTAGAATGAGCAATAGTGAGCAAAGCTGATTAGATTATCTCCTTCAGTCATGCCTTCCCCTTCCATAAATCTACCATCAACATCACCACCATCACCACCCTCACCACTACTACTAATAATTAAAACAACTAAAATGCTTCTTTGTTATTATCATTATTGTTATCATTTTACTTGATTCCTTCTCTAGAATGTATATTTCATGAAGGCATGGGATCTGCTTTGTTCATCACTATTTTCTAGTGTCTGGCACATGTAGACTTAAACATATTAATACTTGCTGAATAGAAGAAAAAAGATGTATCAATCCACCATTCACTCTTCTTAATAGTTAAGTAATAATCAGTCATCTAGAGAAAAGCAGAAAAATTAACCCAAGAGAATTTATAGCAGAATCATGCTATAATGTTTTCCTAAAATGTCAGGTAAATATACAAGCTAAAATGTTTTTATGATGCCTATACAAATTACATTTCTTAAAGTTTATTAAAACTGTAAAATTGATCTAATTATCTTTTAAATATTCTGTGGTTTCCATCCCAACAATCCCAAGCAAAGGTCTTCTTTTGATGTGCTGCTGCTAAGTCACTTCAGTCGTGTCCGACTCTGTGTGACCCCATAGACGGCTGCCCACCAGGCTCCCCCGTCCCTGGGATTCTCCAGGCAAGAACACTGGAGTGGGTTGCCATTTCCTTCTCCGTCTTTTGATGTAAAATGGTGGTATTGATAATAATTATTTCCACTAAGAGTCTGACATATGGTTTTGTTTTTTTCCTAAGTTTTAAGGTTTGACATATTTGATTAGTTACAAGTAAGCCTCTGTATTATAAAATATCTTATTTTCTTCAAGGTTTGACATATTTGATTAGTTACAAGTAAGCCTCTGTATTATAAAATATCTTATTTTCTTCCCATTGCCTTGAGAACCCATACCTTTCCACTGAATAAGTAAAAACTCTCTATTTTAGAGAGTAACATTTTCCTCATTTTGCCTAAATTATAACCTACTTGAGTAATTCTTCTCTACATGTGGTTTATTTTTGGTATTCCTGGCACTAAATTTCATAATTATCAATAAAAGCTAGTTTCCAATGAAATGGAAAATTCACTAAGTAGAATTTGATCCAAAGAAATATTATTAAAAGTGACATCAAGGTAATAAATAAATAGGATAAAAATTCTGTTTAAAAGCAAGAGCTAGCAGGTAAAATTTCTACATTAAAATAGTCAAAATATTTCTAAAGGTTAACAAGGCTGGGCCAGTTATTCAAAATAATTCCTGATGTCATTATCACAATGAGGCAGACATCAGAAGTATCAGCTTTAAGGATTAGAATAATATTTTTAAATGAAAAATGACTGGATATAATCTGTACAATAAACTAGCTTTTAAAAAGAAAGAACTTTTCAAAGTAAATGAAAACTAAAACCCATGATATTCTTCCACTCTAAAAATAGTTAACAGATATCCTCAAAAGACATTCAGAAAGAACTTTCAAAGGTTACTTTTTGAGCTCATATTCTTAAAAAAAAAAAATCCTGTTAATCATTATTTTTCACTTATACAATCATGAAATAGCCTAATTAACAAGGTATCTGATACAATTGTTTCACAGACACTTCAGTTCAGTTCAGTTCAGTTCAGTCCTGTCAGACTCTTTGCGACCCCATGAACTGCAGCATGCCAGGTCTCCCTGTCTATCACCAACTCCCAGAGTTCACTCAGATTCATGTCCATCGAGTCAGTGATGCCATCCAGCCATCTCATCCTCTGTCATCCCCTTCTCCTCCTGCCCCCAATCCTTCCCAGCATCAAAGTTTTTTCCAAT
>SJYT01047716.1:11092-96465 GCA_006410635.1 Cephalophus harveyi
TGAAACTCCAGTACTTTGGCCACCTCATGCGAAGAGTTGACTCATTGGAAAAGACTCTGATGCTGGGAGGGATTGGGGGCAGGAGGAGAAGGGGACGACCGAGGATGAGATGGCTGGATGGCATCACGGACTCGATGGATGTGAGTCTGTGTGATCTCCAAGAGATGGTGATGAACAGGGAGGCCTGGCGTGCTGCGATTCATGGGGTCGCAAAGAGTCAGACACGACTGAGCGACTTAAGTGAACTGAACTGAACTGAATCTTACTGCCAGATAATTTATTCTATTTCTTACATGATGTTTCGTTTAGACTACTCACACCCTCCCCTCTTTTTTGCCCTCTTTAATAGTGATACAAATTGTACCTTGTACTTTTAATTTATAAATATGTGGATTTTAGACATCCTTTTGTGATGAATTGATGGTGGTACAAAAGTATTCTATTTTGGTGGGAAATGTTAGAGTTGGGATATGCAAACATTAACATTAAAAAAAGCCCTTTTTATGCACTTAAATTGGATGGGGATTCGTAGGAAAACAGCCTGGAGATGAGAGTGGAATTTCCCCTCAATGATCTTTTGACACTTGACTGGGTTATGAATACCTTGTGGACTCGTTGGGTACCTTCGACTATCTAACAATCATCTCTTGCATGAACCCTGACTTTCCACTCCAGAGAGGACATGTACTCCTGTGCCTTGGAATAACCTTATGTACTTCACACATATTCTTTTCTTTTTTTAATTGGAGTATAACTGCTTTACAATGTTGTGTTAGTTTCTGCTGTACAACAACATGAGTCAGCTATACCTAAACATATATCCCCTCCCTCCTGAAGCTCCCTCCCACTTCTTCCATCCTACCCATTTAAGTCATCACAGAGCACCGAGCTGAGCTCTGTGCTATGCCTCAGCTTCCCACTAGCTATCTTTTTAACATGTGGTAGTTTATGCTGCTGCTGCTGCTGCTAAGTCGCTTCAGTCGTGTCCGACTCTGTGCAACCCCACCGATGGCAGCCCATTGGGCTCCACCATCCCTGGGATTCTCCAGGCAAGAACACTGGAGTGGGTTGCCATTTCCTTCTCCAATGCATGAAAGTGAAAAGTGAAAGTGAAGTCGCTCAGTCGTGTCTGACTCAGCGACCCCATGGACTGCAGCCTACCAGGCTCCTCCATCCATGGGAGTTTCCAGGCAAGAGTATTGGAGTGGGATGCCATTGCCTTCTCCTGTGGTAGTTTATACATATTCTTAATTAGAAACTTTCAGAAAGGCAGAGCCACCAAAGACATTAGAGCTCATCTTCTTATGGAGGAAGAAACCAAAGTCTAGAGGAACCGTGTTTCTTGCCCAAGTATTAAAACCCAGTTTATTCGGATGGCTTCTAGAGTACTCTTTTGTTTTGTACTCTGCTGGTTGACACTTGAACTGTTTGCCTGTATTTTTGAGAAACTGTCCCAATACTCTGGGGGTAATCTTTTTGCCTTTTGTAAAGCACCCTTAAGAAATGGATAGAGAGTGCACAATTCATCAAGCCCATGCTTCATAGAAACAAAATAAATCTAAGTAGCTTTATTTTCTTTTTGTGAGTGATGGTGAGAGTTGCTGGATGTGAGAGCTTACATGTGAGGGAGAAAAGCAACTTGATACTGATTTAATTATCACAATTTCTTGCACACAGAGAAAATGCTGTTTCCCCTTTAATGGGACAAGCCTAGGCTCTGACTTGCTCTTCTGAAAGTAGATATGATTTGCATTGAGTCATGCATATTCTTTTGTCTGGCTTTGCTATGTGATGGGCCATTCCCCAACTATCTTTCCCGAGTAGTCATCAGTGGAGGATTTAGCTCAGTTTCAACCTTTAAAGGGGCAGCTGACCCAAGGGTCAGTCTGAGCTCTGACACAGGTGGCTTAGCACGTTGAAATGCCGTTGAGCCTAGGAATCCAACAGTGTGGTATAGATAGTGGCTTTGGTCCTAGCTTATACTATGTGACCTTGAGCGGGTTATTCCCTTTGCATGGCTTCCCTTTTCCACTTTTCCAATATGGAAAACAAAAGACCTGGACTTAGATCAGAATAGCCTATGGGCTACTCTTTCCCAACCGTGGGCCTCTGTATGCAGCAGTAGATGACTGCAGGCTGGAGAATCTTCTCTGCATCCAGCATCTCTGTCCGTGGTAAGATAATAGTACTATATCTATGAAGGCTAATTGTAATTACTTACTGATATACCATATATTTGATTTCAAAATATTTTTTGTTGGGTGAAAGATTAAACAGTAAGTTGAAATAAATAAATTGAACTAAGAATACTCTCTGGCATCTTGTTGGCTTTTACACCTGGAGACAACTGAATCCTCTTTCCTCTGTCCTCACCTGGAGCCATGACACCAGCCCCACTCACTGCAGATCTCCCTGCTGGGTCCTCTCAGCTTCCCTGAGAGTTTACTGACCAGAGCCAGCTGAGAGTTTCTGTATGGCTCTTTAGACAAAGCCATTTGGACATTTATGTGAATAAAACAGACTGTTATCAGCATTAAAGGACACTGTGTACAGGATGTCCCTCAAACCAGAACTGGAACATGGTTCATAGCCTATTATCATTGTATCACTGCAATTATTATTATTAATTTAGAAAATGGTTCTGCTTATCTACTTGGGACTATTATTAAATATGTATTCTTCAGCTTCTCTGTCTTCTTGACAACAACCAAATCTATTGTAGCTTCCAGGTCTGTCTGAATAATCATTCCCTACGCTCTGAGGATGGGTGAGCCAAGCCCAATTCCACTAGGACTATTATTTCTTTATGTTTGAATTCTGCTGTTGGGAAGTCATAGGTAAAGCCTTGTTGTCTAGATTTTTTTTTTTTGAAATGGGTCATTTTCATGTTTTATCTTTTATAACCAAAATGAAAAGAAAAAAAAGAAAAGGAGAGGAAAAGAGAAATGAAGAACAGAACGCATGTTGCCTATTAGAAGGTAAGCACTTCATTTCTAGGAAACATAATCATTGTTAGAGGCTTTTTCTGTGCCCCCCACTCTCATATAAAATAGATCTTCCTGTTATATATTTTTTAAAGCCCCATGTACACTTATTTCATGGTTGCAGTATGTTATTTGGTGTGAATGTGTTTTCCTACATTAAAGCATAATCTACATGAGAGCAGAGACTAACTTCTCTTTCATCATCTTTCCTTTTTTCCTTATTGTTACCTCACAGAGAGTGGGTGCTTGAGAAATAATTGTTAAATCACTGATTCCAAACAGCAGGTGAGAAGGGGAAATTATTTGAAGAAGCCCAGTTTCATATCTCCCACTCAGAGTAAGAAGAAATTGTGTCAATGTCATTACGAGAAATAGAGGTACAAGTACCTACCCCAAGTCCATTACTCTTCACAAATTCCCAGTATAAGCCTTTGGAGACTATAATGGTTATTTTTATGCACCAGCTAGACTGGGCCTTTGGCTACCCAGATAATAGTTGAACATCCTTTCTAAGTGTGTCTGTGAGGGTATTTCCTAACGAGATTAGCATTTGCATTGGTGGATTAAGACTATCAGATGGCCTCCTTCAAAGAGATAGGCCACATTAATCCAACCATTTATCACTTATTTATTTGATTCATAGACAGCCTGAATAGGACAAAAAGATGGAAGAAGGTTGAATCCACTCTCTGCCTAACTACCATGCTGGAAATAATCTTCTATTTTCATGTTCCTAGTTCTTAAGACTTCAGACCCAGACTAGAGTCTGCACCATCAGTTCTCAGTTCTTTGAACTCTATCACTGGCCTTGCTCGTCTTTCAGATGGCAGATCATGGGATTTAGTTTCTAAAATCTCATGAAGCAGTACCTTAAAGGAAATCTATGTACACACATGGGTGTGCATGCTAAGTCACTTCAGTTGTGTCCAACTCTTTGCAACTCCATGGACTGTATATAGCCCACCAGGCTCCTCAGTCTATGGGATTCTCCAGGCAAGAATACTGGAGTGGGTTGCCATGCCCTCTTCCAGGGGATCTTCCTGACCCAGGAATTGAACCTGCATCTCTTAAGTCTTGCGAATTGGCAGGCAGGTTCTTGACTAGCACCACCTAGAAAGCCATACACACACACACATATATTTTTTCTAGAGAACCCTAAGTAATAGAGACAGACCTTTAAAAATAATTGCTATTAAAAAGTCACTTTTCATTTGATATTTTTGTTTATAAATGTAATATCCCCTTCTTTCTCCACTCAGAATATAATTAAGCTATGAGATGACAGAGCTGAAATATACCTGTTGAAGGTGAATGAGTAAAAGGAACCATATCCTTTGAGTCCCCAGAAAACCATCAGCAAATGCCACATTTTCAAGTATTGATTTTGGAATCTATCATTAGGCTGTCTGTCTATTTATTCACCTATTTATTAATATCTATATTCTCTTTGAAATATGTAGTGATATGCTGCCATTAATTTCAAGGTGGAGGGGCAGGGCTGGTTTGCAGAGACCTGAGCACATTGGAGTTACTTCTGCCACATTCTGTGTGGCTGTTACATATATGTTCTGATCCCACATGGTAGGGTTTTGCTCCTGTTTTGCATATAACTGAGGATTAGAAAGGACAAGCCTTATGCCCTAGGGTCTGGATTTAGTCTTTGCTGCCTCCTAAGGATGTTTGATGTTACAGAAGTGGGAAATGGAACAATTTTTTTTTTTTTTTTAAGTTGAAGGATCTACAAGAAGCAAGGCATGAAAATGTGGAAGGGCATGATGTGTCTAGGGAACTTAGAATTTTAGAGTTTACATGGTGAAGTGTATCAGGAAATGAAGTGGTACCCTCTGGGTCCAAGCACTGATGTATAAGTCTGAGTAGTATAATAGCGATGGGAAACTGCTAGCTATTAATACCACTGTTCTATTTGAGAACAAGAGGGCAAATCTGCTTATTCCCAAGAAAATATGGCCTTTCCTTTCAACCTTCAGCTGTGTAATTGATGATAGAAATAATTATCAAAGGGTTTAGAACTGGCTAAGATTCATAGGAGCCTTTCTTTAAAAAAGAGAATTCCACGGTAATCCATGTTATATCCAATCCCGGAGTGGATGTGATGCCAATTACTGCCACCTGCCCTGTCTTGTCTTAGTTACAACGCCCTGGGGAGAGCTGCACTTCGGGCCCCGTCAGATATGTCAGCTCAGCTTCTGGGGCCAGATGCAATCACTTGCCTTGAAGCCTGCCGGGGCTGGGTTCCACATGAAAGGCAGCATTAAATCTTCCCCCAGGCACACCATAGACTGCCAACTAGCTCTCTCTTGTCAGCATACCTAGGGAGGCTGAACATTCCCCTCCAAAAGGAATGTGCCAGATGCTGTACCAGATGCCCTGTACAGGTTATTTCATTTAATCCCCAACACCGGAAAGCCTATTTATCATCATTCCCAATTCACACACGAGAGTACTGAGGCTCCATGGTCATTGGTTTTGTGAGCATAAATAGAATTTCTGCATAATTATGCTTACCCCAACATCTATTCTCCACCTCTCCCATTATGAATGGTAAGAATTTAGATTTGCTTTGTATTCTTTGATCGGAAACCTGCAATCATTTTCTTTCTACTTTCTTCAGAATTCTTTGTTTGCATCCCCTGCTCCCCCCAGAAATCGAAGGTCAAGTCAACTTGAAAATGCACTACCATCTTGGTTTTTCACAGAGCTACCCATGGAAACAATATGGACACTGTGGAATGTCTCTGTTGAGAGAGCCCCGACTGACAAATATAAAAACAAAAATGTTACTGGCCGTATTTGCAAGTTTTAGCTCAAGATGGAAGCAAATGATTGTTACTGGTTTCTGAAAATGATGGAATTAATGTCCGTGAGCCCCATATACTTGATAAACTCTTAACAATTTCAAGTTACTTTTATAGGCAATAGGTCATTAGACATTCACAATAGCCCCATTAGGCAAATAGATTAGGAAATATTTCTGTCCATCTGTAAAATTCTTTGTTCAGTGTCTCAAAGCTGTAGGTGACAGACACAAAGTTTAGTTCTAAATATTTCAAATATATTCAGTGCTGTTTTCATAGCTATACAGTTGCCTCCCAAAGCTTGCTTAAAGCTTGATTACTTAATATTCATTCATGTATTTATTCATCCACGTTAAAGAAGTTGACTTACTTTTCTGTTACCAAATAACTCACGATTTTAAAAGAAAAGCTAGGAGTCAGACACAACTGAGTGACTTCACTTTCACTTTTCACTTTCATGCATTGGAGAAGGAAATGGCAACCCACTCCAATGCTTTTGCCTGGAGAATCCTGGGGACGGGGGAGCCTGGTAGGTTGCTGTTTATGGGGTTGCAGAGTCAGACACAACTGAAGCGACTTAGCAGCAACAGCAGCAGCATGTAACTAATAATCATACTTAAGTAAATGAAATACGGCAACTGAGGACTGAGATCATCATGGGGAGCTACAAAGGAGAGATGGAGTTTTGTTTAAATGCTTCACAGAACTGCTTGATGTGGCTTTTGACAGATAAGATTTTGCCAGGTGGCTAAACATGTGAAAAAGGTGTCATGTTAATTTTGCCTAAAAGTCTATTATATTTAATTAAAAGAACAATGGCTTGAAAACATGATACTCATGTCTTAATTTAACAAGTTATGCTTTTGTTTTTCTGTATCTCAGGAAAACCTTTTATTACATTAGGTCTTCCTTAAATCTAGATGCTTTTCCTGTTGCTGGGTATAATTTTTATAGATTTTGCACATAGACACCACACTTTATTTAAGGGACTATCTTCTTTGTTAATCATTTAACCCAAAGGTTTCTTTTCTGATTATTAATATTAGGAAACATGAGTGTTCTTTGCACATTGCAGGAGTAGTTGAATTTCACCCCAGGGAGCAAAGTAGTTCACATATAATTTCTTGCATTAATCACTTCGATAGATAAATTCTTCCGACAGGCTTTGATTTATGTTGGAAATAAAAGACTATACACAATAAAAATAGAAACATAAACACATATGATGTTTGTTCAACACTTGCTGCCTGATTTAGCCATGGTTCAATCATTTGCTCTGACATAGTTATCACTTAGCAAATAGCCATACAAATATGTAGGAGAGTAGTCTGTAAAAATTAGGTTTCATTCTTCCCAATGCTCTAAGTCAGTGTTCAGAAACAAATCCAGACTGGGGCCAGACAAATACCTTGAGTGAAACAGGCCACATGCATAGGGTAAGGAATGTCCCATCTCAGTGGTGTAGCTTCTAGTAAACTAGAGCGAGTTGTTGACAGGCACAGTGCAGAAAAGTGGGCTGTTGTTGCCAGGCCTTCTGATTTCACAGGAAATTGGAAAACCAGATTTTTATGGAAATCTCTGAATATTTTAGTGTAGTATTTGTTCATCATTCATTCATTTAAAATAGTGAGTTAAGCAAAAACACATTATAGGACTGGCTGTGGTCCACTAGCCACTGCTGAAGAATTCAGCTCTAAATGGTGATGAGAAATCATGAAGATGTTAAGTCATTCATTACTCTGCCTGGGAGAGTCATTCTAAGGCCATTCTGAAGCAAAGACCACCACTGACCGTTCTGATTCAACTTCTGATTGCTCACTCTAATGCTATTTTCGTCTAGATGGGGTCAAACTAGATATTCTCTAGACAAGGATTTGAGCATCACAGACTGCACTTGATTGAATTGTTAGTGCTGGGGTGGCCGGGAGATGGCTGAAGGGGGAGCTGGGAGGGCTAATCTAGTCTCTTGCCATTCCTGCTGGACATGCTCTGCTTTTCTACCTAGATAATGTGAAGAAGGTTTAAACAATCTCTGAGGTTGTAACTAAAATATGCATTTTTTACCTAAGTCATAATTATAGAGACCTTGCCAAATACCAGATCATTGTAATCTGCATCTTAGTTTGAAGAAAGCAAAAATCCGAGTGAGTGGAGGAGAAAAAGGGACCAAATCGATGGGATCATATATTGTTTACCTGACTATGCACACATAGCCTGTTTAACCAAGAAAAAAATAACATAATGATGTTATAACTCAGTGTGAATACTTTGTGTCTACCCTAAAAGCCATAAAGTCTGAGTCTATCTACTCTTCTCTGATCGTTTTCACTCTTCTATGTTCCCTTCCAGGTTAATCTGGGAGATGAATTGTCAGTGTTGTGTTATTCTAGGCCAGAGTTGTGGTTTCTTTTCCTAATTCCAGGAAACTCAAGTTAGGATGGTATTTAATATTCAGTAGGACAGCTCTGGAGTCGGGCTACCCAAGTTTGAATCTCAAGTTCACTATTTTGTGTCCAGGAGTTTTGGATAATGTCTCTGATAGCTCTGGGCCTCAGTTTCCAAAGCTGCAAAAAGAAGATGTTATAAGGATTGTGTGGATGAAATAAGTAAAAATGGATAGAATGCTTTCTGGCACATAATGAGTGTTCTGTGAATGTCATATGTCATGATTTATGTTCCTTATTGCACAGATGCCCACATGATATCCAACTAATGGTTTTTTTCATACCCAATCAGGGGTTGAGCATCCAATCAGCATATGTTGATTAAAAAAAAGAAGAGGGATTTAAGTAGGCTTAATGCCTTCAGTGAAGACCCACCCTCAGAGGGAAAAGGGCTATAAAATAGGGGCTTCTCTGATGATCTTACCCTACACACACTATGGGGTCCAGTCCCTTGAGGTTCACCTAGGAACCATGCCTTCCAAACTGATAGACTGCTCTTCAACCTTCAGAGATCAGCTCAATACCATCAACTGTCAAGCCTTTGTGAAGGGCCCAGGGAGCATTCCTTGCTCCTTCATGCTCTCACAGGGCTTCCCAGGTGGTGCTAGTGGTAAAGAATCTGCCTGCGAATGTAAGGGATACAAGAAGGTTTGATCCCTGGGTCAGGAAGATCCCCTGGAGAAGGAAATGGCAACCCACTCCAGTATTCTTGCCTGGAGAATCCCATGAACAGAGAAGCCTGGCGGGCTACAGTCCATGGGCTCGCAGAGAGTCAGACACGACTGAGCGTGCACGAGCTTATGCTTTCTCTTGTGTTCTCACGGTTAACACTCCTGTGTGACAGCAGCCAGTCTCTTCAATTGTGCTATTTTTCCCTCCTCTATGCTGTGAGCATTTGTGGAGCAGGAATCAGGTTGCTTCCTTCGACCTCTAGTACTTTGTAAAGTGTTTGGAACATCATGGAGACACAGAAACTATTTGTTCAGTGAAAGAGTAGAAAGATAACTAGTGGCTAAAATTCCAAGGGAATGGCAGTGGGCAAGGGAACATAGGGATGAATTATGCGAATTGTTGCTACCAGTTCAAATTGCATTTTCTTCTTGGTTTTCTCTAGATCAATGGTTGGCTTTATCTAACCTGTTAAAGAATAGTCAAATTCTGTTGCAAAATGATTTTAAACGTAAAAAGTCAGATTCACTGCTCACTGTCAGCTGTCACATCTCGTGGTTAATTTCATCTCCTGTTCAGCTCAGCACTGTTCAGCTTGGTGTCCTTGCTGCTGTTACATGTCCTGATGGTGCCCAGTAATTCCTCTCAGCATTTGTGTCCTTTGTCCTCCACTCCATCTTGCCAAATTCTACTTATTCTCTGAAGCTCAACTTCATTCTCGCTCTTCCCCCAAATTGCCCTATCCATCTGGCCTTCATTAATATTTCACAATTGCTATAATTACCATAACACAATTTTTCATATTTTTATTACCCCCCTAACAGTATATACATTCCAATGAGGAAAGACCCACATATTCTGTTTTCCTTTATATATCTTATGTTAACAGTGCCTACAAATTTCTAAGCAACTGAGGCACATTTTGGAGCAAAGGAGTTTTTTTCTTTTTCTTTGTAAGGGAAATTGTAACAAATATAAATATTAAATAGTTTGTCTTTCATTTTACTAAAGGTATGGGGCTTCTCTGGTGGCTCAGATGGTAAAGAATCCACCTGCAATGCAGGAGACTTGAGTTTGATCCCTGGATTAGGAAGATCCCCTGGAGAAGGAAATGGCTACCCACTCTAGTATTCTTGCCTGGGAAATCCTGTGGACAGAGGAGCCAGGTGGGCTACAGTTCATGGGGTCACAAAAAGTCAGACACGACTGAGTGACGAGCACTTTCACTTTTGAAAAAAAATGCTTTCTGACTCCTACTATACATCAAAATAAGCTTTATATGTATCAATTGTTTAAGCAAAAATCAGGAAATTATAAAAATATAACAAGTGCTGAAAGTAGACCTATTCAAGACACTGGTATTGGTCAGAAAAAGTAAAGAAAAAGATGGATAATATAAATATTTTGAAAATAGTATTTTTGCATATCATACTACTTAGTGGTAAATGGTACCCAGTAACATATGTGTCAGAAAAAATAATATTGTGAATATGTCAATAAGAAAAATGAGCCTATCAAAAAATAAACTGAGTAAATACATGATAGAAAATGAATACAATAATCAGATAAAGTTCATACTTCCTAGTGATCCAATAGAAAATTAAGTGAACAATGAGATAAAACTCGACTGGAGAAAAATCACCACGATGTTTCCAGGGGGTGATTCATTGATATGTATCCAAAAGCTTGAGAAAGTCTCCAGGCGCTCACCAAAAATTCCGCTTACAGAGTAAAAATGGGTGTGACGTAGAGGGAAGGGTATTGCCAACATTGTTGTGCCTGCTTCCTTTTCTTTATGCTTTTTCTTTCTTAAATAACATATTTTCTATCTTTCCTAAGAAGAATCTATTAGATATTTGTAACATAAATATACTTTTAACTAAAAATCCAATGTGCTATTTAAAAAAAGATACAGAAGCTAATACTGGAAAACATCTTCTTCATTTATGGCCCGGGGTGAACATAGAAGCTTTTTATTTTTTTTCCAGTTTATATAAAATATAATTATGAACATGTTAAAAGGAAGAACAAGTTTTGTACAAAAAATCAGGGACTTTATTTTATTTTTTCTAATTATGGACTTGAATTATGGCTTCAGTTCTCAGCTCTCTGGCTTGGGGGCAGTTTCTGTAGGCCCCTGGAGTCTTGATTTTTCTCATCAGTAACAAAGATTTCTATTATAATACCTACATTCAGGTTTGTTGTGAGGTTAAATTAAATAAACAAGGTAGAGAATCTGGCCAGGTTCCTGGTTCTCAATAAATGGCCATCATTCCATACAGTGAAACCCTTAGAGAAAAGAACCAGTTCATTTTAAATTGAGAAATCATTTAGTCAGTATAAAGGTAGACACAAGTGTTAATGTAACTTGAACAGGAGACTCTTTTATGAAAGTATGAATCTATGGGCTTTGCACATGATGAGTGCTTGAAGTCAGTTTCTTTGGCTGTAGAAGCTGGGGTCTCAGCTTCCAGAGGCTGGGCCAACTCTCTGATCTTGTTACACTCCCAGCATTGCACCAGCATCTTTGGCTAACATTCTGCTTGGTGTGTTTCTTCACTATTTCCTTATCGAGGTCTCTAACTTGGGACTAGGCTTTGCTTGGAACATCGGTATGTCTGATGTCGGCTCTTAGATTTGCACTAATAGATCTGCTGACAAAGAACAGGGGGACGAAAACGAAGCTTCAATACCTGCTTGCCAAATGCTTGCTCATAAACTTTCCCAATGCAGAAAACCTCTCTAAAGCCATTTGTACATTTTCTCTCTTTTTAAAAATGGTCTGACATTTATTCTTTATCACATCACCTTCTCTGGCTGATCTTCCAATAAAGAGCCTCTTGCTTTATCTCCAGTATACATGCCTCAATCCCCTCTTTATCTGGCAGGGAGTTTCTCAGATGTGCACAATAGATGCTGAGAGATTTGCTAACAGTTGGGGTGAAGATCACCCCCAGGCTCCAGGGGGACCTCAAGTGACAAACAAAGGCAATGGCTTTGGAAGTTAATGCCTGGACTGCTTGTGTGTTGAGGACAGGGGAAGGGGGCCAGTGTAGTACATTCAACATACTATTTCCAGCAGGTGACATAGAAGTGTTCAGGACATGTTTGCCAATGTAAAGATGAGTCTTACCTATGACATCTGCCAGATAGTATCAGTTCAGTTGCTCAGTCACGTCCATCTCTTTGTTACCCCATTAGACTGCAGTACAACAAGCAACCCTGTCCATTGCCAACTCATGGAGCTTACTCAAACTCATGTCCACTGAGTCGGTGATACCATCCAACCATATCATCCTCTGTCATCCCCTTCTCCTCCCATCTTCAATTTCCCCAAAATCAGGGTCTTTTCCAGTGAGTCAGTTCTTCATATCAGGTGCCAAAGTATTGGAACTTCAGCTTTAGCATCAATCCTTCCAATGAATATTCAGGACTGATTTGCTTTAGGAGGGACTGGTTGGATCTCCTTGCAGTCCAAGGGACTCTCAAGAGTCTTCTCCAACAACACAGTTCAAAAGTATCAATTATTCAGTGTTCACCTTTCCTTATGGTCCAATTCTCACATCTATATATGACTATTAGAAAATTGTAGCTTTGACTAGACAGACCTTTGTCAGCAAAGTAATATTTCTGCTTTTTAATATGCTGTCTAGGTTGGTCATAGCTTTTCTTCCAAGGAGCAAGCATCTTTAATTTCAAGGCTGTAGTCACCATCTGCAGTGATTTTGGTGCCCAAGAAAATAAAGTCTCACGTTATTTCCCTATCTATTTGCCATGAAGTGATGGGACCAGATGCCATGATCTTCGTTTTCTAAATATTGAGTTTTAAGCCAGTTTTTCACTCTCCTCTTTCACTTTCATCAAGAGGCTCTTCAGTTCCTCTTCACTTTCTGCCATAAGGGGGTGTCATCTGTATATTTGAGGTTATTGATATTTCTCCCTGCAATCATGATTCCAGCTTGTGCTTCATCCAGCCCAGCATTTCACCTGATGTACTCTACATATAAGTTAAATAAGCAGGGTGACAATCTACAGCCTTGATGTACTCCTTTCCCAATTTGGAACTGGTCTGCTGTTCCATGTCTGGTTCTAACTGTTGCTTCCTGACCTGCATACAGATTTCTCAGGAGGCAGGTAAGGTGTTCAGCCAGATAGATGCTGATGGCCAGTGATCTGGTAAGAGGCTGTTCTCTTACTAAGACAGCATGTAAATCCAATCCCTCCTCCTCGGTCATGTAATATTCCTGCCAAGGTTCTTACAGCCCTCCTCAAATACCTCCAGGGGAGCCCCACAGGGATAAGTATTTATGTGAGTTTGAAAAAGACTGATTTTGGACATGAGCTGAAGTGGGTTCAAGCTATCTAGGCTAGATTAGCATATGCAGGTAAAATGGGCTTCCCTGGTGACTCAGACAGTAAAGAATCTGCCTGCAGTGCGGGAAACCCAGGTTTGATCCCTGGCTCGGGAAGATCCCCTGGAAAAGGGAATGGCAACCCACTCCAGTATTCTTGCATGGAGAATCCTATAGACAGAGTACCCTGGTGGGCCACAGTCCATAGGATCACAAAGAGTTAGACATGACTGAGCAACTAACATTGCACATTTATACAAAATAGATTAGCTTATTCATATAAAATACTATAAAATAATATATGGGAGGCCATAAAGGGGCATTACATCTCAGTGGGAATCTCCTCGCAGCTCCACTGCTGCTTCCTCTGGGAAGCCACCCCTGATTTTCCCAAGCAGCTTTTTTACGCCTTGTCTAGCTACAGGGCTCCCTTGTACAGACATTTGTCCCTTCATCCCCTTTCATTAAGTTAGGTTCCCCAGTAACTTACTTATTCTAGGCCTGTCTCAGGGCAAGTGCTAAAGCAACAAAATTTCCCTTTTGTGAGTATTCTTGCCTGGAGAATTCCATGGACAGAGGAGCCTAACCGGCTATAGTCCATGGGGTTGCAAAGACTTGAACACAACTGAACGACTAACACATGCGCTTTTTGGAGTTTAGACTTGAGATAGGACGTGTGCTCCTTGACTTCCCCTCCTCTACAGCCCCCCGAGAATAGGGTTGTCTGGGCCCCTCAGTCTGAGTACTGGTCACAGGCTCCAAAGTTGGGAGAGGTGAGGAGGAGCAGGTGTGGTGAGCCGGGGGCCTGGACAAGAAGCATTGGTGGCGGGTGGAGCGTTCATTCCTGGAACACATTTGGTACTTGCTTGCCTACAGTCTGTGTTTCTTTTCTTCCAAGAGCTTCAAGGATCATTCTACCTTCTCACCATTACAGTTCCCTCCTCATTACTTTGACTTTGCTCTTTCCAAAGTAGGGCAGAACTGTTTTGACTAAACCATCGCGTGCATCACGTATAGTTCAGAGATGTACCAAAAGGATGGTTCCAGAAGTCCCCTAGAAGGTCACATGAGGGATAAAGCACATCCCAAGGTATTGCTGATGATTCCCGTCTCTGGGCACAGGAGAAGGTGGGGAGAGAGAGGATGGAAGCGGGGCTCAGCTGCCCCCAGCCCTCCTCCACCTATATGGGTTCATCCCCAAAGCAAAACAATCGTCAGTGACTTGTGGGGTGCATAGTGGGGATTGGAGCTAGTTCTAGAAGTTGAAATAGGGAGAGAAACATGAGCAGCAGGGGACAGCCATCTACCGAACGTCAACAGAAAGGGAGAGAGGCCCTTTGTCTTGGTCACCATTCCATGGTGGTTCAGATTAAGTCCAGAGCCAATGAAAAAGTAATAATAACTATGAAAATAATAACTGTTAACATAAATTGAGCTACTGCAAACATTGCTTAATTGAATATGCTCATGCACGCACAGAAGATAAGCAGTATTCTTTCCTACTTACTAATAAGGAATCTGGAACTTGGAGAGGTAAGTAACATTGAGGTTCTATAGTTTGAAAGTGTAGTATTATAATCTGAACCCAAGTG
Source organism: Cephalophus harveyi (assembly GCA_006410635.1). Taxonomy (NCBI): domain Eukaryota; kingdom Metazoa; phylum Chordata; class Mammalia; order Artiodactyla; family Bovidae; genus Cephalophus; species Cephalophus harveyi. The sequence continues at coordinate 25,950 of SJYT01047716.1, forward strand.
ATCTGACTCCAGAGCACCCCAGAACCATTATACTATGCATTCTATGCCTTTTTTTTTTTTTTGCTTCAGATTTTCAAAGCACACACACACATATACATGCACAGTTATAATGCAAATGCTTTTTATTACTAAAATGTTCGCACACATCTATCATTTAATATGATGAGAGCAATGATGGGGACTGAAATATATATATATATATATGATATATTTGGTTGCAATCATCAACTCTACTTAATTAAACTTCATCACTCCTGAAAGAAGGCCCACACCCATTAGTAATCACTCCCTATTTCCTTTTTCTCCCAGCCTCTAGTAATTATTAATCCACTGTCTGTTTCTATGGAACTGGCTATTCTGGGCATGGCATATAAATGGCATCATATGTATGCTGTCTTTTGCGAAGAATTTCTTTCACTTAGCATGTGTTCAAGCTTCATCCACTTTGTAACCTGTACCAGTAATTTAATTTTTTATGGTTTAATAATATTCTGTTGTAGGGAAAGACCCTAATTTGTTCATAGATTCATCTGTTGATGGTTATGCTGGCTGCCTGTTTTTGTTTTTTCACTTTACATTTTCTATTAGAGTATAATTGATTAACAATGTTGAGTTAGTTTCAGGTGTACAGCAAAGTGGTTCAGTTATACATACACATATATCCATTCTTTTTCAACTTCCTTTCCCATTTAGGTTGTTTACATAATGTTGAGTGCTATACAGCAGTTCCTTATTGCTTATCCATTTTAAGTAGAGTAGCATGTACATGTCAATCCCAAACTCTTAATATGAATAATGCTGCTATGAGTATTCTTTTTCTGTAGACATATGTTTTCATTTCGGAGTGTATGCCTAAGAGTGGAACTGCCAAACTGTTTTCCTCAGTGGCTGCCCCATTTTACAGTTCCACCAGCAAAGTACCAAGGTTCCAGTTTCTCCAAATCTTTGCCAACATTGTCTGTTTTTTTTTTTTTTTTTAATAGCCATGCTGGTGGGAAAGAAGTGGTATTTCATTATGGTTGCTGCTGCTGCTGCTGCTGCTAAGTCGCTTCAGTCGTGTCTGACTCTGTGCGACCCCATAGACGGCAGCCCACCAGGCTCCCCCTGTCCCTGGGATTCTCCAGGCAAGAACACTGGAGTGGGTCGCCATTTCCTTCTCCAATGCATGAAAGTGAAAAGTGAAAGTGAAGTCGCTCAGTCGTGTCCGACTCTCAGCGACCCCATGGACTGCAGCCCACCAGGCTCCTCCGTCCATGGGATTTTCCAGGCAAGAATACTGGAGTGGGGTACCATTGCCTTCTCCGTCATTATGGTTAGGATTTACATATTTCTAGTGATTAATATTGACCACCTTTTCATGTGTGTTTACTGGTCATATGCATGTCTTCTTTGAAGGAATGTCTATTCAAATTCTTTACCCGTTTTAAAAATTGCTCTCAGAGAAAGAAGAAAACACAAATTTTAAAAATGACCTAAAATGTGAGATCTCTTTATATCTTCTGAATACAAGTCTTTCATCAGGCGTATGATTTGCAAGTATTTTCCTCCATTTGGTGGGTTACCTTTTCACTTTCTTGATGCATTATTTGAAGCACAAAAGATTTTACTTTCAATGAGGTCTAATTAATCAATATTTCTTCATTGCTAGTGCTTTTGGTGATACCTGTAAGAATACTGGAGTGGGTTGCCATTCTCTTCTCCAGGGCGCCTTCCCAACCCAGGGATCAAACCCAGGTCTCTTGCATTGCAGGTGGATTCTTTACATTCTGAGCTACCTGGGAAGCCCATATGTAGGAAAACCATCACCTAAAATCATGAAGATTACTGCCTGTGTTTTTTCTATAAGTTTTATATTTTCATCTTTATCTAGTTAGGTCTATTATCCATTAAGTTAATTACTATATATGGTGTGAGGGTGAGGTTCCGCTTTAGTCTTTGCATGAGGACATCCAGTTTTCCCAGCACCATTTGTTGAAAATCCATCAGTTAATTTTTAAAATCAAAATTATCTTACAGATATTGTATATAGCCTATTTGAGTACATTTTTAAAAAGTTTTTTCACTTGCTTAAATGTGATTTTTTTAAAATAAAAGCCAGAATGTATCAGTTTATTCACAATGACTAGGACACTGTCAGAAACATATATACTCAAATATTTAATGACTGGGCTTTTACGTTATGCGAGGCTGCTAACAGATGGGGCTTCCCTGATGGCTCATATGGTAAAGAATCTACCTGTAATGCTGGAGACCAGGGTTCAATCCTGGTCAGGAAGATTCCCTGAAGGACATGGCATACTCTTGCTTGCTCACAGTACTCTTGCTTGCTCACAGATAAAGGAGCCTGGTGGGGATGCAAAGAGTTGAATACAACTGAGCAACTAACACTTTCCTTATTTAGGGTGTTACATCCAATCTTCTGCTAGATATACCCATCTATCACATCTTAAAAACAGCAACAAAGATGTTGTTGCATGTAGGGGAAAAGAAAAAGAATAAAGTAGAGCTTCTTTAGGAAGAAAAATGGCATAGAAATATATGTTTATAGGCCTGTGTAATTTTGAGGTTCTCAATCAGGGTAGTAGTTGTGCGGTTGTTTCAGGGATGCCTGTGAGATAGCATCCTTGCTGAGAAGTGCTCTTTAAAACATGGTCCCAACTCTAAGGTTCGCTCTCTCTTTCACAATGACATGACTTTGGGCAATGGTGCCTTTATTTCCTGAAAAGTAGGACAAAAATAACTTCTGCACAGGAGAACAGTAAGAATTAAGTGAGATTGCCTTAGTCTGTTCAGCTGCTATAATAAAATGCTATACACTGGATAGCTTAACAGGCAACAGAAATTTATTTCTTGATGTTCTGAAGGTTGGGAAATCCAAGATCAATGTGCTGGCAGGTTTGTTGTCTTGTGAAGGCCCATTTTCTTGTTCATAGACAGTGCTTTCTCATTAGACAGTGCTTTCTCATTATTTCTGTACTCGTATAGTGAAAGGGGCAAAGTTGTTCTCTGGGTCATTTTGTGTAAGATCCTAATCCCCTTTATGAGGGCAGAGCCAAAGGCCCCACTTCCTACTTCCATCACATAAATTTTGGGGGACACACATTCAATCTATATCAGATACCATACACTACAAAATCCCATTGTCAGTAATATATAAATACATGCTCCTTTATCCAGTTATGCTCAGAAGTGAGAGCAAGCAGTGAAAAATATAAGAAAGAGCCCTATATAAGAAAGTTCCTCTGAAAATGACCCTAGACTCATACACTGATAGTTTTTCTTCAGGAGGGCATATACTATATCAAATAGAATTTTATTGGTCATGGAAACTTTCTAAATTGCTCTTTATTTTGTTTACTTCTCTGTATCTGGGCACTGGGCAGACATTTTCCATGAGCTTACTCAGTTTTTAATAGCAAGATTCATTTTTTCAAGTCTTTGTGTACATAGGTCTTGAATTCCTAAATCTTGCCTTCCTGTAAACAGTGTTTTATATTGGAAACAAACCTAAATTTGAATCCCATGATTTCTAATTACTAGCTGTGTTACTTTGGACATGTTGCTACAATGCTCTGAGCTTTAATTTTTTCAGTTACAGCTTTCTTTTCAATTGAATGTGGATGGATCAAAAAACTTAAGGAAACACTGAATAACCAGGACTTAAAAAAAAAATAAAAAGACTAGAAAACCAGTGTGTAGCTCTTGGAATCTAAGGAACCAATGGACCTTTTCTTTGGTGGTGGTGAGGAGGCTCAAACACAGGCATCAGTAAGTTCCAACTCTTTCTCCATCTCTATCACCAGGCTCCCAAAGAGGGAAAAAAAAAAAAATCATTGGCCTAGTTTAGATCATGTGCCTATCATATACCCCTCAATTGACAGTCTTACTAAGACGTCAACAGGTAATAGAGATGGACCATGATCATTTGCTCCATGAATATTGCTTGATTCAGTTCAGTTGTTCAGTCGCTCAGTCGTGTCCGATTCTTTGCGACCCCATGAATCACAACACGCCAGGCCTCCCTGTCCATCACCAGCTCCTGGGGTTCACTCAGATTCATGTCCATAGAGTCAATGATGCCATCCAGCCATCTCATCCTCTGTCGTCCCCTTCTCCTCCTGCCCCCAGTCCCTCCCAGCATCAGGGTCTTTTCCAATGAGTCAACCCTTCACATGAGGTGGCCAAAGTACTGGAGTTTCGGCTTCAGCATCATTCCTTCCAAAGAAATCCCAGGCCTGATCTCCTTCAGAATGGACTGGTTGGATCTCCTTGCAGTCCAAGGGACTCTCAAGAGTCTTCTCCAACACCACAGTTCAAAAGCATCAATTCTTCGGTGCTCAGCCTTCTTCACAGTCCAACTCTCACATCCATACATGACCACAGGAAAAACCATAGCCTTGACTAGACGGACCTTTGTTGGCAAAGTAATGTCTCTGCTTTTGAATATACTATCTAGATTGGTCATAACTTTTCTTCCAAGGAGTAAGCGTCTTTTAATTTCATGGCTGCAGTCACCATCTGCAGTGATTTTGGAGCCCCCCAAAATAAAGTCTGACACTGTTTCCACTGTTTCCCTATCTATTTCCCATGAAGAGATGGGACCAGATGCCATGATCTTCGTTTTCTGAATATTGCTTGATACGGCCTGACTTCTGGAAAAGGGGCTCAACCAACCTATGGGATCTAATAGAAAGAAGACTGGAGTATTAAGTAGTTTGACCAAACTTCTTTCCAGCCCTTCTGATCTCTTTACTGGTGTCTCCAACTGGCCAAAGTCATCTGGTAGCTTGATGGCAACAGAGCCCAGTGATACAGCATATATGATGTCAGCCTCCTAGGTAACACAGTAGAGAAGAGAAGGCTGGAAAGTGGATGTGTAGGGGCTATTGAAAAATATATGTGTATATGATGTCCCTAACACTTTCATGGTAGCGAATTCGTTTTCCCCTCTTACTTAGAAAAAGGCCTCATGATTTCTCTTATCCCAGAGAAAAAATAAGTGTATGTGCAATCCCGGGTTCAGGAAATTCCTAATAATTTGGAGGTGGCCAAAAGCATGAGCCAGCATGTTTCTCTCCTCCTCTTCCCTGGCACAGCCTGGTCTCAGCGAGGCCTGACTCCAGCTGGGCCCCCTTCTGGAGGAGCCTCATGGAGGCTGTGGGTGGCATTTCCTCCATGCTGGTGGCTCTCTGAGCTCCTGCCAAGACTGAAGGAAGCCACTTCAAAAGACACCACCACACCACTGATAAATGGAATCAGAAGGACCCTGCTTCAGCCCAGACTGTCTCTAAGCTCTTTTCACCAGGCCCCGTTCTCGAGGGTGCATTCCTTTTCTAACTGGATTTGGGTAATGATGGGGGGTGGTCTCTCTACCAGGCAGCCATTTGTCAAGTACACACTCATCCCTCAGTGTTAGGAATGTGGGAGATGAGGGGTTCAACTTGAAGATTAAAAAATGGGGTTTCTGCCATGGCCTGCCTTCACGTTCTCTCTAGTTCCTATTTGCTAAATAAGGTTGGAATTCTTTTCAGGATACTCTAAGACAAAAAGCTCATTTGTAATCTCTGAATGCATTAAGAATAGACTGACTCAAGTAAATTTACATTTTCTGCCATAGTTTTCAAGTGAACGCAATCACTGTGATTCCATGGGTTAGGAAAACAGACAAAAATAGATACTTGCAGTGAGTGAGTATTTCATGTCTTTTAAGGACAGCATGATATGGTGAGGAGAACACAGAAATGAGGCTCCCAAATCTGGATACTGTATTAGTATCAGTTGAACTTGGAAATGTCGTTTTTCCTCTTCAAACCTCAGTTGCAACATTTGTAGTAAGAGTTATATTTTTTAAGACAGACCCTTAAGAAACTTAATCAGTATTCACAGGCTTGGAAGTCAAATTCCCTACTGTCTAGTTATTTATGAACTCATATTGCATGGGGCACCCCTGCCTATTAGAGATTTTGTTAGCTTTGTCTTAATATACTAGGACTCAAACATTAGGCAGTGTTGAGTTCTTCCCCTTACTACTGAGCATGTCTGATATTGTAACGGGGTAGAAAACAGGATAGAGTACCTTTCTCTGTCATGTAAAAGGAGGTCGTACAGTTCATTGTAGGATGGTGACCGTCTGGTAAGTGGCAGCTCTGTTTGGATCCACTTCATGCCTTCCTTTCCTATAGTCACTTCCTATTCCCAGAATGCTGCTGGTGAAACTCCAGGCTTCAACTCCTAGTTGTAGGCCAAAGAAAGACTTCTTGAAAGGAAAAAAAAAAAAAAACCTTATTGACTCTTTTAAAGGAAACTTGGAAGAAATTCTAGAAAATAATTCTGCTTTAATCACGTTGGCCAGAATGAGCACATACCTCATCTACCTATTAGGATCAAAAATAGTCTTTTAGGTGAACACATTGTCAGAGGATAGGTATTAGGAGGTAATTTTTCAAGGTTTTACATACACTTGTCACTCTTGTCAAATATCTCAAACCCATTTATGGACATTGGTGTATACTTTCTCACTAGCTCTTTATAAGTTTTTCCTATAATATTTTTAATTAATTAATTAATTTTAATTGGAGGCTAATTATTTTACAATATTGTGGTGGTTTTTGCCATACATTGACATGAATCAGCCATGGGTGTACATGTGTCCCCATCCTGAACCCCCCTCCCACCTCCCTCCCCATCCCATCCCTGAGGGTCATCCCAGTGCACCAACCCTGAGCACCCTGTCTCATGCATCAAACCTGGACTGGCAATCTGTTTCACATATGATAAGATACATGTTTCAATGCTATTCTCTCAAATCATCCCACTCTTGCCTTCTCCCACAGAGTCAAAAAGTCTGTTCTTTATATCTGTGTCTGTTTTGCTCTCTTGCATACAGGGTCATTGTTACCATCTTTCTAAATTCCACATATGTGTTAATATACTGTATTGGTGTTTTTCTTTCTGACTTACTTCACTCTGTATAATAGGCTCCAGTTTCATCCACCTCATTAGAACTGATTCAAATGCATTCTTTTCAATAGATGAGTAATACTCCATTGTGTATATGTACCACAGCTTTCTTATCCATTCATCTGCTGATGGACATCTAGGTTGCTTCCATGTCCTAGTTATTGTAAACCGTGCTGTGATGAACTTTGAGGTACATGTGTCTCTTTCAATTCTGGTTTCCTCTGTGTGTATGCCCAGCAGTGGGATTGCTGGGTCATATGGGAGTTCTATTTCCAGTTTTTTAAGGAATCTCCACACTGTTCTCCATAGTGACTGTGCTAGTTTGCATTCCCACCAACAGTGTAAGAGGGTTCCCTTTTCTCCATACCCTCTCCAGTATTTATTGTTTGTAGACTTTTTGATAGCAGCCATTCTGACTGGCATGAGATGGTACCTCATTGTGGTTTTGATTTGCATTTCTCTGATAATGAGTGATATTGAGCATCTTTTCATGAGTTTGTTAGCATCTGTATATCTTCTTTGGAGAAATGTCTTTTTAGTTCTTTGGCCCGTTTTTTGATTGGGTCATTTATTTTTCTGGTATTGAGCTGCATGAGCTGCTTGTATACTTTTGAGATTAATTCTTTGTCAGTTACTTTGTTTTGATTATTTTCTCCCATTCTGAAGGCTATCTTTTCACCTTGCTTAAAAAAAAAAAAAAACCTTATTGACTCTTTTAAAGGAAACTTGGAAGAAATTCTAGAAAATAATTCTGCTTTAATCACGTTGGCCAGAATGAGCACATACCTCATCTACCTATTAGGATCAAAAATAGTCTTTTAGGTGAACACATTGTCAGAGGATAGGTATTAGGAGGTAATTTTTCAAGGTTTTACATACACTTGTCACTCTTGTCAAATATCTCAAACCCATTTATGGACATTGGTGTATACTTTCTCACTAGCTCTTTATAAGTTTTTCCTATAATATTTTTAATTAATTAATTAATTTTAATTGGAGGCTAATTATTTTACAATATTGTGGTGGTTTTTGCCATACATTGACATGAATCAGCCATGGGTGTACATGTGTCCCCATCCTGAACCCCCCTCCCACCTCCCTCCCCATCCCATCCCTGAGGGTCATCCCAGTGCACCAACCCTGAGCACCCTGTCTCATGCATCAAACCTGGACTGGCAATCTGTTTCACATATGATAAGATACATGTTTCAATGCTATTCTCTCAAATCATCCCACTCTTGCCTTCTCCCACAGAGTCAAAAAGTCTGTTCTTTATATCTGTGTCTGTTTTGCTCTCTTGCATACAGGGTCATTGTTACCATCTTTCTAAATTCCACATATGTGTTAATATACTGTATTGGTGTTTTTCTTTCTGACTTACTTCACTCTGTATAATAGGCTCCAGTTTCATCCACCTCATTAGAACTGATTCAAATGCATTCTTTTCAATAGATGAGTAATACTCCATTGTGTATATGTACCACAGCTTTCTTATCCATTCATCTGCTGATGGACATCTAGGTTGCTTCCATGTCCTAGTTATTGTAAACCGTGCTGTGATGAACTTTGAGGTACATGTGTCTCTTTCAATTCTGGTTTCCTCTGTGTGTATGCCCAGCAGTGGGATTGCTGGGTCATATGGGAGTTCTATTTCCAGTTTTTTAAGGAATCTCCACACTGTTCTCCATAGTGACTGTGCTAGTTTGCATTCCCACCAACAGTGTAAGAGGGTTCCCTTTTCTCCATACCCTCTCCAGTATTTATTGTTTGTAGACTTTTTGATAGCAGCCATTCTGACTGGCATGAGATGGTACCTCATTGTGGTTTTGATTTGCATTTCTCTGATAATGAGTGATATTGAGCATCTTTTCATGAGTTTGTTAGCATCTGTATATCTTCTTTGGAGAAATGTCTTTTTAGTTCTTTGGCCCGTTTTTTGATTGGGTCATTTATTTTTCTGGTATTGAGCTGCATGAGCTGCTTGTATACTTTTGAGATTAATTCTTTGTCAGTTACTTTGTTTTGATTATTTTCTCCCATTCTGAAGGCTATCTTTTCACCTTGCTTATAGTTTCCTTCAATGTGCAAAAGCTTTTAAGTTTAATTAGGTCCCATTTGTTTATTTTTGCTTTCATTTTTGTTATTCTGGGAGGTGGGTCATAGAGGATCCTGCTGTGATTTATGTCAGAGAGTGTTTTGCCTATGTTCTCCTCTAGGAATTTTATAGTTTCTGGTATTACATTTAGATCTTTAACCCATTTTGAGTTTTTGTTGTTGTTGTTGTTGTGTGTGTGGTGTTAGAAAGTGTTCTAGCTTCATTCTTTTACAAGTGGTTGGCCAGTTTTCCCAGCACCACTTGTTAAAGAGATTGTCTTTTCTCCATTGTATATTCTTGCCTCCTTTGTCAAAGATAAAGTGTCCATAGGTGCATGGATTTATCTCTGGAATTTCTATCTTATTCCATTGGTCTATATTTCTTTGTGCCGGTACCATACTGTCTTGATGACTGTAGCTTTGTAGTATAGTCTGAAGTCAGGCAGTTTGATTCCTCCAGTTCCATTCTTCTTTCTCAGGATTGCTTTGGCTATTCAAGATTTTTTGCATTTCCATACAAATTGTGAAATTATTTGAGTCTTATTGAAATTCATTATAGGTTTAAAGATGTAGGAATCACATTAGGTTGTTTAAGCTTATGTCACTTGCACCAACAATACTTTTCTATGAATCCTCCTTATTCCTTCCAAAAACTTTATAAAGCCCAAGCTTCCAGTGTTCGACTTACTCTGCTGAACAGAGATCCCTGGAACATACTGTCCAGCTCTTGCCCTGTTTCCCCTCAGTTCTTTGAGGGACTCAAGTGATTGTTCAGTTAGTTAGAAAGTTAGAAAGCTGGAGAACAATAATAAGGATAATAACCATTTATCAAGTTTATGTCATGTGCCGAGTGTTTCTGTTATATAACTAATTTTTATAACAACCTGTTGAAGAGGTTACTATCATCCTATATCACCAATGAGCAAATTCAGGGACAAGAGCCTATAGTAAACAGCCCAATTTCATTTATGCAGTGCTTATATTATATGTGGCTCATAGTCTATTCACTTATGCATTCTCTCTTTCAGTATTTCATTATACTTTCACAAAGCCCAATGAGAACACAAATGGAAAGTTGGGATTACAGCAAGGGTCAAATAGTCAAATAAGCTCTGTTTTATGTGATTTTGCATCTAATTCTTTTCAAATCTTCTCTCCTTCAGGACAGACGGGCCCCCTTCCTTTAGCTCTCTCTGGAAGTACAAGGGTTTCTAGAACCCTTATCATAAAAACCTCCTCGTGACACACTCTGTTTGTTAATTTTATTCTTGAAATGCTGCTCAGATCTGAACCTATTAATAATTCTAGATGTAGATCAAAAGCAAAACCAAATAAACCTTCATTCAAGATACTTTTAATTGTAGATAGTCAAAGAGGAAAACTGCTCCAGTTAGAAGTTTTATTACTAGCACCAAGTGCTAAGCCTAGAACAAGTTGAATATTGAGATTTTGAAAGAACTTGGGTCGTGCAGCTGAGTGATATTTATTTAGTGGAATGTGAGAACTGTCTACAGGTATCTGAAAGGTTGTCACGTGGAACTAGGATTCAAGTTGCCTTCATTGTGCGTAGTAACCTTCTACTACTAATAATTATTACTGGAGAAAGAAATGGCAATCTGCTCCAGTATTTTGCCTGGAAAATCCCATGGACAGAGGAGCCTGGTTGGCTACAATCCATGAGATCGCAAAGAACTGGACAAGACTTAGTGACTGAAAAATAACAAATGATAACTATTAATAATGAAGCACTTTCTAAATATCAGCTAAGTATGTGACCTGGAATATACTTTATTCCCTATAAGTTTACTATTTTGGAATTATTAACATTTTGAAACTATTATTTCTATAAAATACAAAAAGGCAGCTGAGGTTTGGAGAATCAAACGACTTAGGAGTAAGCAGTAATAAGAATCAAATCCATAGTTCTGCTCACTAAATCTAAAGTAGTGAAATTACTGAAATTTGGACCATTTTTATTTCTTCCTAGGGCCTCAGTTTCTCATCTGTAAAATGAGAAGTTTGAATCCTCGGGTTTATATATGCAGTTGTGTGTTGGAGCCCTTGTGGAATTTGAGAGATGATGGTTTTATTTTCAGAAATTTAGGGAACTTGTCTTAAACAGCATCATTTTTGATAATTATGAGAAACTACTACATAGCTCAGGGAACTCTACTGAATGCTCTGTGGTGACCTAAATGAGAAGGAAATCCAAAAATAGGAGATATACGTGTATGCATGGCCGATTCAATTTGCTGTATAGTAGAAACTAACACAACATTTTAAAGCAACTGTACTCCAAGAAAAAAATTAAAAAGAAACACAGCACCACTGACAAACTATGTAGACTGCACATTTAATGTGTTACATTAAAATAAAGTACTCAAAATCATTATTTTCTAATATTTGACTTTATTTGACTATGATCTATTCTCTTTAGGATAGTGATATTATTAGCTATTGCACCTCCATGGTGGAAATATCATAAAATAGCTGTGCTACTGACATCTTTTCCCATTCAGTGCGATCATTTTATAGGTTAGTATCTGCCAGATGCGAGATGAAAATCAGCAAATACCACTAATCAGAGTTTGGTTTATTGGTTTTTTTGGAGTTTACTCTTTTGTTGATTGTATTGCCTTATGAAAGTGATAGAAAATATAATACAGACTAAAGGTAAAATGTCACATCTATAGGCATTTCATCTGAGTTGCACAAAAAGTAAAGAAATATTCTCCCAATAATTGAAAACTACAATCCAGTTCATAAAAGAAAGCTCTCAATGTCTTTAAATGAGAGAAGTTCCAACCAAGTTTTTTTCTATTTATTAACATAAATGAACATTAGTTGGTAGTTTTCATTTGTCAGTTGTGATAGGTTAGCTATAGTGAAAAATTCAGTACAATCATTGAAAATATTTAGTGAGAGTCACTTGGCTTTATAGAATTTATAAGTTATTTTTATTTAACTTGAGCTACATATCCCTTATAGAAATATATATGTTGCTTGGTTGCTAAGTTGTATTCACCTCTTTTGTGACAGGACTGTAGCCTGCCAGGCTCCTCTATCCATGGGCTTCTCCAGGCAAGAATATTGGAGTGGGTTGCCATTTCCTTCTCCAGGGGATCTTTCCAACCCAGGGATCGAACCCACCTCTCCAGCATTGGCAGGTGGATTCTTTACCAGTGAGCCACCAGGGAAGCCCCAAAGTATATCTGTTTATATATAAATGTAAATATTTACACAGACACACTGGAGCTGGTTGGGAAATGCTTGCTTGTACATAGACTGCATATAGGCCTTTCTCATCTTTGATAGTTCAGGAGCCCAACAAGTACCAGCAGGTGGAGCCCACAAAAGCCAAGCCCTGGGAAGATCTGGAGAGGTAATGAGGTCCCTGTCACTATGCTGATGACAAAGCCAGCTCACGGGGAGAGGAGGACACACGTGACGTTGGGTCTTCTTCCTCTCCAGTCAGAATGCTTCCCAGTAGCTATGGAAGAGGACACCAGCGTGAAAGATGGGGACAGCGTATCCAGGAGGCAGCAGCTGATGGCTTGTGAGACTTTCAAGAGTCTTATTTGTTGATATTCCTTCACAAATGGAAACTTTCTGTGTGGCCAGGGTCAGAATACATGACTCCTTGAGCCAACTTTTTCCACTTCTATGTATGCTTTCTCAATAGCTGTGCATCTTAGGTGTTATGTATTAGTCTCTCTCGTGAGAGTTTAAGCCTCTTGGGTCTGAAGACTGTGTCCAGCTATAAGAATTGCTCGAGAAAATCATTGATTTTCCTCTTTGATCTGAGTGGATTTGGAGGAAAATCAATATAAATCCAAGTTGTTCTCTGTTTTAGTTCCTCAAACTCTAGAAGTGCACAGAGATTATAGAAAACCTCTCTATTAATAAGTTCTCCAAAATCACTGCAGATGGTGACTGCAGCCATGAAATTAAAAGACACTTACTCCTTGGAAGAAAAGTTATGACCGACCTAGATAGCATATTCAAAGGCAGAGACATTACTTTGCCAACAAAGATCTGTCTAGTCAAGGCTATGGTTTTTCCAGTATGTATGGATGTGAGAGTTGGACTGTGAAGAAGGCTGAGCGTTGAAGAATTGACGCTTTTGAACTGTGGTGTTGGAGAAGACTCTTGAGAGTCCCTTGGACTGCAAGGAGATCCAACCAGTCCATCCTATGTAGCCTTAGCTCTTAACATCTTGTGTGGGTGTGTGGGTGTGTGTGTGTGTGTGAGAGAGAGAGAGAGAGTCGCTAAGTCATGTCCAACTTTTTGTGACCCCGTGGACTGTAGTCTGCCAGGCTCCTTTGTCCATGGAATTCTCCAGGCAAGAATGCTGGAGTGGGTAGCCATTCCCTTCTGCAGGGGATCTTCCCAACCCAGGGATTGCACTTGGGTCTCCTGCAGTCCAGACAGATTCTTTACCATCTGAGCCACCAGGGAATAGAGGGGTATATGTGAAACTGTCATTAACTGAAGTCTCCAGAAAAAACAGAAACTTTAAAAAAACTTATACTTTTAAAAAGTTATTACTGGAGGTCAGGACCCAGAACTGCTGAAATGACTTTGCACATACACTCTTGGGAATTCAGTAATGGAGTAAACATAATTTGATCTTAGTCTCAAAGATAACTCCATATACCTCAGCGGTCCCCAAACTTTTTGGCACCAGAACCGGTTTTGTGGAAGGTAATTTTTCCATGGACTCCGGGGGCTGGGAGATGATTTGGGGATGATTCAAGCGCACTTGTTATTACATCAGCTTCACCTCAGAGCATCAGGCATTAGACCCCTGAGTTTCGGGAACCCTGATACACATTATTCTGGTATAACTTACAAATCCCCCTAAAGCTGTATTCTGGCAATTCTCCACAGGCATAGGTTTGAGGACACTTTCCTAAGAGGATTGAGAAACCAGTAACTATCTTTTAGAAGGAGAGTGATAACCCTGATGCTTTAAAGGCTTGTAAATGATGGAAACAAGAATAATTCTGAATAATATTCAAAAAGTATATGCCTAATGAGCTTTAAAAAAATGGTTTCTAAGCCAAACTGGTGAGTTTTCCTTAAGGTGCTTTTTAAAAGTTTTGAGAGACACAAAAGAAAAAAATAGAAAAGAAAATCTCCTCAAAGCAGTTTCTACTTTGTTGTCTCCCTTGAGCATTTCAAAGAAGCTATTCAAAGCTAGTACATTTTAACATATAAACCAGGACTATGCAACTAGCCCAACTATCAATTTATGTTCTTTTTTTGAAACAAGTTGTATTTTACAATTCGCTCTCCCTTTTAATTATTACAACAATGACTTAGAATAATATTTCTCTTAACTCAGAGGCTGTATTCCCATTACTCACTGCATCGTTGGTCATTTTTTTCCCCACCAGCATTTGGCACTCTACAGCAGGTATGGGGTTTGTCTTTTCACAGGCTAGTCTGTCTAATAAGGGCTTTAAGGCAGCACTAGTGAATATGTTCTCCTCTCTGTCTCTACTAAGTGGCCACTTCCTCAATTTCCACATCTACAAAGCTGGAATAATGTCATCTTCTCTGGTGGATGCTAGGAGGAACAGATGAACTAGCTCTTGGCATATGCTTTCTGCTTTGTAACAATTATTAATTACTAACCCTGTCCTCTTCTCCATAGTCCTTTCCTATCTGTCCTTACTGCCCCTTTAGCTGTGGTGACTTCTGGGAAGTCACCAAAATCCACTGCTTCTGGATTTTGATTAAGAAGAGCTTATTCTCCTCCCACTTCCTGGGCCTGTTTTCTCAATTGCAAAAAGACTTCCGAGTTATGATTCAGTCTGATTATCTTAGCATTGCTGTAGTTTTTATGTAGTCTAGCTTTGATTGTTTTCAGTGTACTGGGCTGTGGTCTAAACAAATATTTCTCACATTTATCTATTTTTAAGGTGATATTTTAAAATTTAAAAATCAGGGTAAATATAGTATTATCCCAGATGGCAGATGAAGAAGAAGTGGAAGCACTCAGCAGAAACCCACTTTTCCCAAAGCTGTACAGCTATTAAAAAGGAAACCAGGAAATTGGACTTTAGATGACAAATCTTCTCCACCAATTCAACCCATTGCAGTGGCCTCTTGGGGCATCATCATTTCTAGGATCAATTTCCCTGGCTGAGTGGTGTTGACCATTCAGCACAGGTGGTGTAGCCATTAAAAAGCATTTCCATGGTCATTGCTGACTCGATTTCACTCACTTCTACAGACACTGCTTTCCTATATTTATTCTCTTCTTTACCCCCTTCCTCTCCTTCTCCTTTTTGTTTCCAGCAAAAATTGTGTTCTAGGAGATATATTCAGGATTGAGAATTCAGAAAGAATAATAAACTGCTGCTGGTCTGAAACATGACACAGTGTAATTGAGCAAGAGGGCAAAGGTAGATTGGATACAGGAAGACTATAACATCATGCATTATGTTTCCATGAGAGAACAAGAGAGTTACAGACACGGAACACACACCAGGAGAGTCGCACGGCTAAGCAGGGCCATAGAGACAGGAAACAGAGGGGACAGAACCGTAAACTCTCCTTGGGGAGCCTTGGGGAAACCTTCCCAGAGGTTCATATTTGAGCTGAATCTTGAAGCAGAGGAGGGGGAGTTTCATGTAAAAATATGGGGCATCCTAGACAAAGAGAAGACTAAGGAAGGGGCCCTGTTTTGTGTCAGGAATGGAGCATTTACTGGGACAATCCTTGGGGAAGCAGAGAAGGACTTAAGGTTGGAAAGGGGACTTTCAAGCAACATCTAAAAGGTCTGTGTGTCCATACTTAAGATATTTTGATCATTTCTGGTGAACACTATAAAGTCACTGAAGGATGATTGGATTTATCATCTTTTACAAGCTTACCTTGCACATACTCTAGAGAAGAAACTGGAGTGGAAAGCTCTTTTGAGGAGGTGATAAACCTTTAGTGATAATCATCAAGATGAAAAGGGAGAGGGCTCAAATCAATAAAATTAAAAATGAAAGAGGAAAAATTACACAGAAATACAAAAGATCATAAGGGACTACTATGAACAACTATATGCCCACAAAATGGGCAACCTAGAAGAAATGGATAAATTCTTAGAAAGGGACAACCTTCAAGACTGAAGAAAAATAGAAAATATAGAGAATAGAGAAAATAGAAAATATAGAGAATAGAAAATATGAACAGACCTATCACAAGTACTAAAATTGAAAGTGATTTAAATCTTCTAACAAGCAAAAGTCCAAGACCAGATGTCTTCACAGGTGAATTTTAACAAACACTTAGAAAAAGATAACACCTGTCCTAAAACTCTTCCAACAATTGCAGAGGAAGGACCACTTCTATGCTTATTCTATGAGGCCACTTATCACTTTGATATCAAAACCAGACAAGGATACCATAAAAAATGAAAATTACAGATCAATATCACTGATGAACAGAGGCAAAAATACAGTGCTAGCGAACCAAATCCAACAATATATTAAATGAATTACACACCATAATTAAGCAGTATTTATCCCAGGGATACAGGATTCTTCAATATCTGCAAGTCAGTGTGATACACCGCATTAACAAACTAAAGAAAAAAACCATATTATCATCTCAACAGATGCAGAAAAAGCTTTTGACAAAGTTTAACACTGATTTATGATAGAACTTTTCCCAGGTCTACCTGCATTGAAGGCAGATGCTTTACCCTCTGAGCCACTAGGGAAGCTCAGAGGAAACTTACTTCAACATAATAAAGGCCATATATGACAAACCCATAGCTAACATCATACTCAACAGTGAAAATCTGAAATCATTCCCCCTAAGATCAGGAACAAGACACGAATGTCCACTCTCACCACATTTATTTAACATACAGAATAACCAACAAGGACCTCCTGTATAGCAGACTCTACTCCATATACTTTAATAGCCTATATGGGAAAAGAATCTAAGAAAGAGTGTGTGCGTATATATATATACACACATACATATACACAAATGATTCACTTTGCTGTACACCTGAAACTTACATTGTAAATCAAACACACTCCAGTGATAATTTAAAAAAATATATTCTTAGCTTGCAGGCTTACAAAAACAGACAGTGGTCTGTACTTGATCTACAAGTTATAGTTTGGGGACCCTTACTGTTCAGCAAGGTGATTAAAAGTGCAAACTTTGAAAAAATATTCAATCTCTTGAGCAGACTATTGCGTTTGTTTCCAGATTGCTCCTGTTGGCAGTGGTGCGTTTCTATGTCCAGGTCAAAGAAACATTTACTTTGATCCTGCTTTGTTCTCTTATCTTTCTATCCTTTTCTTAGACAAGCTTCTTAAAAGACTAATCTGTATTCCTTCTCTGTAGCAAATTGTGTTTTACAGAAATGGCTTCAATAATGCTACTAATCTCTGATGCTCTTCCAGAATCATGCTGCCTCCCTTAACCTCTATCAAGAAGTAGTATTGGTGTTCCCTCCCCTTGAAACTGGACAGACCTCTGTGAATACAACTAATAGAATGCTACATAAGTGATGCTATGAGATGTAAAACCAGGATCGCAAAAAGTAACATAGCTTCCACACGTCTCTTTTAGGATCTGTGCCTGCAGATCCTGGGACTGCCATGCCTGTGATGACTATTATTTCCTCTTAAAGGCTTTCATTAAACTTCTCCAAAGCAGATGTGGACACAGGCAAAGAAAGAGCTGTCCATAAGGTATATGGGGCAGAGAGTTAAAAGCCTAGGCCAGTGATGTCAGCAGAAGCTATTTCATGGAAGATTTAAATAATAGGTTTAGGATCTCAGGCTGGACCTTGAGGGGGCAGTGTGTGGCCATAGGAGAGTTTTATGGGTAGGAGGACAATGGACAGGTTATTTTTCAAAAGGGACCACTCTGATTGATTGCAATAATAAGGCTGCATTAGAAGGAAGCAACAGTGGTTTGGAGACATCATCTGCTGAGAAGCAAGCCTCTAGTGTGGTCTCAATAGGACTTAAAGAAGGGCAGTGGTCATGGACATCCATATGGGAATTAGGATCGAGAGGGATTCCGGAGACTAACTAGGAAGAAGAACATGGTTTATTTAGTTAATCGGACAATTGATATTTTAGTATCTTCTATGACAGACATGTTAATAGAATAGATCCCTCTTTTATATAACTAAGCCCCCTAGCCTTTCTCGTTCATGACTTTTTTCTCCTGTCAATATGCAGTGAGGTTCCCATGTTGGTGGTTTATCTCCGTTCTCTTAAGCAGACAATGGGGAACCGTTCCTTGAAAGCAAGATGCCACAGATAAGCTCCCAGCTGGCCCGATGTGGTGAAAGGGCTTCTGGGCTCCTCTTGCGTAGCACCTGTCCCTGTTAGCTACAGACCTGGCCCCCTGAAAACACCATGGGAACTCTGTCCTGAGGCATCTTCCCACTCTTATCTTGACCCCATCACTGTGTTCTGGGTTTATACTCTGGGAGATTAAATCTTTACATGCCCGAGTGGAAAGATTGTATCCTTGTAATTTTTCACCTATATAATTTCTCAGCTGTTTTAGTTTTAACCTCTTGTATTTATGGCCCAACTGTAATTTCGAATACGTAGAGAATGCCAATTTCAAAGGACAGCTCTTTCAAATTGCCACTCAGAGCAGCTTTCTGAGCAAGTGTAGTGAACTGTGGTAAAACTGATCATTTCAGTCAATTAGATTTTCAGGTTACTCACTTTTTACTGCTCTGAAAGAGCAAATGAAACATTTGAAAGCTAGAATCAATCAATTACAGTCTAAATGTAGATCAAGGAGGAGGATACACAAAAAGCCATATTTATACTTTTCTTTGTAGACATGAACCTTGTAGAGGTCACTGAAGTTCTATTATAGAATGTTCATTTTACATGAAGTGGAAGTCACTGCTAAAAAACAAAAAAAATTCCTAACAAGATCCTTGGAATTTAAATTGGTGACAATGAATTAAAAGGTTGATATGAGACAACAGAAATACTCCAGTCAGGAAAGGGAAATGAAGTGAAAGTCACTCAGTCGTGTCTGACTCTTTGAGACTCCTTGAACTATACAGTCCATGGAATTCTCCAGGACAGAATACTGGAGTGGGTATCTCCAGGGGATCTTCCCAACCCGGGGACTGAACCCAGGTTTTCCTTATTGCAGGTCGATTCTTTACCAGCTGAGCCACCAGAGAAGCCCAAGAATACTGGAGTGGGTAGCCTATCTCTTCTCCAGAGGATCTTCTGGACCCAGGATTTGAACCAGGGCCTCCTGCATTGCAGGATGATTCTTTACCAACTGAGCTATCAGGGAGCCTTGTGAAATGAATACCTAAGCAGACCCAATCAAGTAGTGCTTTTTAAATAAAATCATTATTAATCACTGGTTCAGAAAGTTCTAAGTCTTACATAGTAGATATTCTGTGATTTTTCATTTCTTTTATTCATACTCAAGAATAGATTATAATGTTTATAGATTATAAAAACATCTAGTAAAAGATCATGTTTTCTCCTTCAGTTCTGTTCAGTTGCACAGTTGTGTCCAGCTCTTTGCGGCCCCCTGGACTGCAGCATGCCAGGCTTCTCTGTCCATCACCAACTCCCAGAGCTTGCTCAAACTCATGTTCATCGAGTCGGTGATGCCATCCAGCCATCTCATCCTCTGTCGTCCCCTTCTCCTCCTGCCTTCAATCTTTCCCAGCATCAGGGTCTTTTCAAATGAGTCAGCTCTTCACTTCAGGTGGCCAAAGGATTGGAGTTTCAGCTTCAGCATCAGTCTTTCCAATGAATATTCACGACTGAGTTCCTTTAGAATGGACTGGTTACCTTGTGGTCCAAGGGACTTTCAAGACTCTTCTCCAACACCACACTTCAGAAGCATCAATTCTGCAGTGCACACCTTGCTTTATGGTCCAACTCTCATATCCATACGTGACTACAGGAAAAACCAGAGCTTTGACTAGACGGACTTTAGTTGGCAAAGTAATGTTTCTGCTTTTTAATATGCTGTCTAGGTTGGTCATAACTTTTCTTCCAAGGAGCAAGCATCTTTTAATTTCATGGCTGCAGTCACCATCTGCAGTGATTTTGGAGCCCAAGAAAATAAAGTCTCTCACTGTTTCCATTGTTTCCTCATCTATATGCAATGAATTTATGGGACTGTATGCCATGATGTTAGTTTACTGAATGTTGAGCTTTAAGCCAACTTTTTCACTCTCCTCTTTCACTTTCATCAAGAGGCTCTTTAGTGCTTCTTTGCTTTATGCCATTCCTTAGATACCTGAAGAAATCAAAGCACCACTAACAGTAAAGTAAGGTTAAGACTAAAGTAGGATTAGAGTATTTCTGATATTTATCTTTAATCTTCTAATATGTACTTTGCAATTTCAAATTTAAAATCTTTCAAAATTTTTTCTCACATTAAAAAACTTTTTTTCTAGGGGCAGTAAAAAAGAGGATGTAGGTCAGAACTTGATTGGGGATATCCAGCAGTAGTTATGATGGTATTTTTAACTGCCCAAGAATGGTCTGCTTTTAGGCACACCCTTGAGACGTTGTCTAGCTGACACCTTTTCCACACCGCCATCTATGACCAGTTCAGGCCATAGCTTCCCACTCTGGCCTGCCACAGCTGTTGTCTATACTGGTCACTTAAAGCCCTCTTTCAAATACTAAGGCTTCTTTCATGATTCAGCAGAAGGAGCACCAGATGTCAGTTAGCAGGTCTAGATCCTGCTTCTCATATCACCACTTGCAGACAAGCATATTTCAGTTAAGTGTAGTAGCCAGGGGGACATTGGGAAAACAGCGTCCACACTACGGAGATTCACAGAGGCAATTTAACGCACAGGTAGAAGTTGTTAAGACACACTGGAGACGGTGAGACAGCCAAAGAGTAACAGCAGCAGAAGGCCACTGGCAACAGAGGGGTTGAAGGAACACGGGGAGAAGCCAGTGTACCAGAGAGCAGAAGATGAAGCAGGAGGCTCTCAGCTGTGATGGGGCTACCGTGTGGGAGCCTGAGCCAGCGAGGGAGGGTCTGTCTGGAAAGGGTTTGGAACTAACTTCAGAAGAGATGCGGCTACCATCAGAAACACTGCCAGGAGCATATATAGCAAGAGGGGAGAAATCTCCTGCTTTCTCTCCACTGTTGACTTTGCACTTTTCCACCAGCATCACCCAGTGGCCACATCTACCTGGAAGCCAGTTGACAAGAACACCTAGAAGAGCTCCATCCAGAGCAGTGGGTGGAGGCAGGGGATGACAGGAAAAATCCTGGCGCAGCAAGTCATTGGCCTTGTGAACCATTGAAACTTCCTCAAATTTCAAAGCAATGCCTTTTTAACTTGCTTCTTAAGAGCATCTGAAAGTATTTTAACAACTTATTGACCAGAGACGTATTAATATGTCTTTTGTTGTTGTTTAGTTACCAAGTCATGTCCAACTCTTTGTGACCCCATGGATTATAGCCCACCAGGCTTCTTCTACCCAAACCTTATTGACTAGAGTGTTTCAACATTCACTTACATAACAAATCGCCAGCCACAGATGCTAGTTTCTGCAAAAATCCCCTGGTCAAGAATGTGTTAATTTGTTGATGAGGGGTAAAAATGGAAACATTGAGAATACTTTGGATAAATATTTTAAAGATTTAAGATATTCGATAATGGAATTTCAACTTCTAGGGAAATAGAAAGTCACAAATAAACAAGCAGATATAGGGAGAAACATGTAGAACTCAATGTTCATAACAGTGGAAGTTAGAAGCAACCTGAGATGATAGATGTGCGGAGAAGGCAATGGCACCCACTCCAGTACTCTTGCCTGGGAAATCCCATGGACGGAGGAGCCTGGTGGGCTGCAATCCATGGGGTGGCTAAGAGTTGGACATGACTGAGCGACTTCACTTTCACTTTTATGCATTGGAGAAGGAAATGGCAACCCACTCCAGTACTCTTGTCTGGAAAATCCCATGGACGGAGGAGCCTGGTGGGCTGCAGTCCATGGGGTTGCTAAGAGTCAGACATGACTGAGCGACTTCACTTTCACTTTTATGCATTGGAGAAGGAAATGGCAACCCACTCCAGTACTCTTGTCTGGAAAATCCCATGGACGGAGGAGCCTGGTGGGCTGCAGTCCATGGGGTTGCTAAGAGTCAGACATGACTGAGCGACTTCACTTTCACTTTTATGCATTGGAGAAGGAAATGGCAACCCACTCCAGTGTTCTTGCCTGGAGAATCCCAGGAACGGGGGAGCCTGGTGGGCTGCCGTCTATGGGGTCGCACAGAGTCGGGCACGACTGAAGCGACTTATCAGCAGTAGCAAGATAGATGTGATATTTTCTGGGCTCTGCAGTAGAAGGGGCAGTTTCTGCCTCTTGAGGGTATCATATTCATTAGAATCAGTCTGCACTAAAGGACCGTAAAAGTAGGAAGAAGTGCTATAGAGATCCGGCGGTGAGAAGATGGTAAATATTTGCCTTGTTTCGGCTTCTAGATAAGTATGCACAGTGTGCACATTATATGAAACACAGAAAAGCTAGGAGGATTTTTAAAATATCTGTCTCCAAATCGGAAAATTCTTCCAGATGAAAACAAGAAATTAATCTGCTTTCAAAATTTCAAAGCTCACACAGGAAAGAAATACTGAGGTTAGGAGGTCAGGAACCTAGGTGGAGTAGCAAGAGGTGACATGCGGGTAATTAGCATCCAAGTGCCCTGAGAGTTCATTCCAGTTCTGGTTCTGATTCCAGTGGTGACCCCATCCAGGCCTCCACCCCAATTTTCTGCTGCCAATAATGAAAACCAGGGCCAGTCCACATACACTGGCTGGGCATTTTGCAAATGAATGAACCAGCTTTCCCAGGATCTGAGGCCCTGTGTGTAACTCACTCCCCAGCCTGCCCACCCCACTGACAACAGTCAGACTCCATCATATTGGGATCATGCTTCAAGCTTCCTGTAACACTTAAATCAGCTGCCTAGCTTTGCACTTAAGACATCCCCTTGTCTACCCCGAAGTGTTCTAAATGCTTTGTCTTTCATGCTCCAAAATGCACTGCCCTTGAAAAGAAAAGCTCACAAAAAATATGAATTCTAGCTTCATGGGTTCTGTTTGATCTTTTACAATAAGCTTAAACTCCCTAACTAAGGAACATGAGTAACACGAGTGAGGAGCTTAGCGTATGTTTTAGGCCATAGTAGGTGTTTAATACATTTTTGTTTTTTAACCTTGTTCCTATCCCTTCAATATGCCCTTGGACCCCAAAGGAAGGTACAATTTACCTTTTCTACAAAATATCTTATTTGTTCACCCCTTATGTCTTTGCTCATATGTTATTGCCAGGGATATTCATCCCTGTCCTTCACATACAGTTCTGTTGTGACTTTAACTGAAATGGGAAAGATACTAAAAAAAAAAAAATCCACGACCATGTTTTCTGTATCGCAAGTCACCAAAACCTTTTGACTTTGAACTATCTTTTTCACTTGTGTTTGTTTTACCCTCCATCTTCAGTGTTTTACCTATCTCTCTAAGACCAAATGTAAAACAATGTTTATGTAAAATGAGAATAGATCTTACAATTAGACAGGCATACCTAGGAAGTGTTTGAGACTTTTTTGCTACATACTATTGAAAGGAATGTTTCCTTTTCAGCAGGTTGGGACCATTAGCAGCAATGAAAGAAATATCCTAGACAAAGGAAGAACTATTCCAAGGCCAGCCTCAAGCTGGAATGTGTTCTAGTTGAGTCCCTTTTCTTGCTTAGCAAGCACTGAGCTTCCTGTTTCTGGTTTGGACCTGAAGCCGAGGTTCCCAAATACCAACAGGAAGGTCATACTTGTGGTCTCCCTCCCTTGCTGAAACCCTGCTGAAGCCTGGAGCCGTAGAATTCCACGTGGGTGTCATTTTCTCAAGAGACTTCCAGCTGCAGTTCCCAGACCAGAGGTGGGTCCTTGTATGCTCTTAGATCCATAACCATTCTTCCTCTTTTACTTTTCTGAGATTCCATTATTATCTTGCCAAGTATGGGTTCAATAATTAAGAAGAGTTCTTGTGGGGAGGGGGTGAGATTTTTAAACAGAGGATAGAATCTCAGTGAGTTGTGTTAGCTTTCTGCATAAATCTGTCCACTTAGACACAAATATTGAATACTCATGATATACTAGTTATTGTCTTCAAAGAGGGGTGTCCTTTCTAATTTTGAGAATCCACTTCTATGAGCTGTAGAGGGGCAGACTTCAGATGTGTAAATCAGATTATTACATAAATTCATTTGTTCCACATGTTTATAAAGACCCTGTGCACACTAAGTAACTGTGGTAGTCACTGGTGTTCCAAAAAGTACTAACACTTGATCAAGTGCTAACCATATTCTAGATGTTTTTGCATATGTAATCTTAGTTAATTTTCACAACAATTCTGGATAGAATCACCTGTATTTTATAGTTAATAAAAGTACACTTTGGAGAGGTTTTCCATCTTTCACAGAAAACACAGTCAGATCTAAGATTTAAATCATTACTTGAACATTTATCTACTGATGGACATTTGGATGGCTTCCACTTTGGGTCTGTTCTAAAAATATTCTTGTTCTTTTGTTGTACATGCAACATTTCTATTTTGAATATACCTAGGAGTAGAATTTCTGGGTTATAGGATATGCATATATTAAGCTATAGTACACATACCAGTTGATAGTTTTTCTCTACATCATTTTTTATAGTATGAATTAATTGATGTGAAGTGAAAATCACTCAGTTGTGTCCAACTCTTTGTGACCCCATGGATTATACAGTCCATAGAATTCTCCAGGCCAGAATACTGGAGTGGGTCACTGTTCCCTTCTCCAGGGGATCTTACAAACCCAGAGATCGAACCCAGGCCTACCTGCATTGCAGATGAATTCTTTACCAGCTGAGCCACCGAGGAAGCCCAAGAATACTGGAGTGGGTAGCCTATCCCTTCTCCAGGGGATTTTCCTGACCCAGGAATTGAACTGGGGTCTCCTGCATTGCAAGTGAATTCTTTTACCAGCTGAGCTACCAGGGAAGTCCAACTGATGTAGCAAATTGTATTTCACGAGGACAGACACAACAATATGTCCCATCCCACACGCTTCTTCTTATACTACAACCTTGATGCTTCCTCCAGCAAGTGGTGTATTCTAGCTCCTTCTGCTTGAACCTGAATGGGTCCCTGTGGCTTCCTTATCAAGGTCTTGTTCAAGAGAACAGTCTGCAATTATTGAAATGTGCTGCCTATACAATATTCCATCACTTCATGGCAAATAGATGGGGAAACAGAGGAAACAGTGTCAGACTTTATTTTTGGGGGGCTCCAAAATCACTGCAGATGGTGATTGCAGCCATGAAATTAAAAGACGTTTACTCCTTGGAAAAAAAGTTATGACCAACCTAGATAGCATATTGAAAAGCAGAGACATTACTTTGCCAACAAAGGTCTGTCTAGTCAAGGCTATGGTTTTTCCAGTAGTCATATATGAATGTGAAAGTTGGACTGTGAAGAAAGCTGAGCGTCAAAGAATTGATGCTTTTGAACTGTGGTGTTGGAGAAGACTCTTGAGAGTCCCTTGGACTGCAAGGAGATCCAACCAGTCCATTCTAAAGGAGATCAGTCCTGGGTGTTCATTGGAAGGACTAATGCTAAAGCTGAAACTCCAGTACTTTGGCCACCTCATTCGAAAAGTTGACTTATTGGAAAAGACCCTGATGCTAGGAGGGATTGGGGGCAGGAGGAGAAGGGGACGACAGAGGATGAGATGGCTGGGTGGCATCACCGACTCAATGGACGTGAGTTTCAGTAAACTCCGGGAGTTGGTGATGGACAGGGATGCCTGGCGTGCTGCGATTCATGGGGTCGCAAAGAGTCGGACCCGACTGAGTGGCTGAACTGAACTGAACTGATACAATATCCACTAGCCATAGTGGATACTTGTAAGGTAGCTAGTATAATTGTAGAACTGGACTTTAGTTTTACAGTTAAATAGCCATATATGTTCCCTGGCTGTTGCACTGGATGATGTAGGCTTAGACCAACAGAATATCGTGGAGTTGTTGCTATGTGATTAATGCCGTACGATGTAGTCTTTTGGAACACAGCCACTTTATTGTAAAAAAAATCCTGATTAATTGGGAGTTTCAAGCTGACTGTGGGAAGTATCACATAGAGAAAAACCTAGGATTATGGATCGTAGGCACAGCTAAACTCCCAGTAGCAATCAAACCCAGCTCATCTTCCTGAAAATGGGATCTGCAGCTCCCTGATGAGCTGCTCTGGCTGATGCTGAACAGTGCTCACAAGCCATCCTTTCTGGTCCCTGCCTGAATTGCAGATTCATAAGCAAATACATGGTTTTGATCCTTTTAAGCCTCAACTACAATCGGCTTATTAAGCTGTATGTCTGGTTAGACTGGGACTCTGGTTATATGCATTTCAGATCTTTGTACTAGATTCTCCACATTTCTCCTCTTTTTTGATTCTCTTTACAATATTCTGTATTTTGGAGTGGTTGTATCAGAACTTACCCCTAGACAATGGGATCTTTCTTTAGCTGTTCCTTATAGTGTACAGCTTTTACTGACATTTGATCATTTTGCTATCTTCTGTGAGTTTGGCAATGACCTAGAAATGATGCTTTATCGAGGACCTACTTTTATAAAGCAGAGGAGCACTTTCAGTGACCTTGCCTTTTATAACTCCAAAGCAAGACATGACAACAACCGAAAGAAAAAGCAAACAAGGAAAAAACCAAAGACATAAAATATAATTTTCTGAGCAGAAAAAAAAAAAAAAACAAAGCAGAATACAGAGGCTGAAATACACCATATACTGTATTCTAGGTAAAAATTAAGAAACTAGAAAACCATCTGAACATATTCTGTGAAATTTTAGAAAGGTAAAGATGATGAAAATAATTCTCAATGTAAGGTTGTGATTAGTGAGTTAGGAAGAAACAGTTCATCTCCAGAGGAATGTAAGTAAGCTTGACCAGGACTTTTCCAGAAAATCATGGAATCATGAAGAATGAACTTTATGATTCAACAACTCTATTTTCAAACCATTATGGTTGATGGAGTGTGTATGTGCGTGTATATTAGAGCAACAGCAAGACATTCTCAGATATCTACAGATTCAGAAAGTAGTTGTTAAGGATTATATCTAATAATTTACTTGAAGGTATATCACTAAATACATAGGATTAACCTTGATGTCCTATAGACCCACATTTAAGAACTTGCTCTGCTTCATTCTAGTTGAGAGACCATAAGTCTTTACATTTTCTCATCAATTTCCAGGTTGATGCTACTCTTATGCTCTAGCCCAGTGTGCCAGAACATGACTGACTAAAGTCTTTGACAGTAAAGGGAACCTTGGATGCCTTCTTGTATTCTACAGCACGTGCTTAGTGTCTAGGACATCATAAATGGTGAATGAATGTAAGGTAAGTGACAGATTATATGAACGATTACCAATACAACTACCTGCTTAAAACATATGCTAGCACTCAGAACAAGTTAAGAAAAGTGATCAAGTCTATGAAAAATATATTGAAATACATATAACACTGAACCGAAGAAACAGGTAGAAATATAAAAATAAGACATTAGAATAAACAACCAGGTATATCGAGGAGATAAATGTGAGGATCACTTTGCTTAATCTCATGCAAATGAATTTGAAATTTTGACTATAAAGCATAATGTTCTAGAAAATATATGGAATGAAACAAGAGATTAAGAAATTTGTCAAAAGCCATCTCAAAAAGTATCAGCATCAATTTATTTCAAAAGTAAATTTTACAAAATATCTAAGGATATTTTAAATGCAATTAAATTGTTTGAAAGCATAAAGGAAGTTTTTTGAAAGACACAAACAACTGCTAACTATGATTACTCTAGAAAGGGACTGAGTGCTGGATGCAAAATTCATTATCATCTATAGGCATTTTTACTCCTTGACATGCTTGCCACCATACATTTTCCTCATTTTTTTTTTTACTTCAAAACAAAGACTAGTTATTAAAGAAAAAAAGTTCCACCTCCTCGAAAAGGTCTCCCCGCTTAGACTGACAGAATGTCAGAAATTCTCTCTATGAATCAGACTTTGGGGGAAATTCCACTGTCTGCTTCAAAGGCACTGTTAGAAAAAAAATCCACGAAATCCCAGACTCAGCACCTACTGATGAACTTCACATTGTAGCCACTTGCTTTTTCCTGCTCTGTGTCCAAAACTAACCAGGTCTGTCAGGAACACCCCCGATAGTGAGCCTTCTCTGTGCTTCCCTTTATGGAGCTTATCCCTTTATATGTCCTAAAGATGCTTTGTGAGTCTAATCTGCTTCATATCTGATTTATCTCTCCAGCCTCCACAGAATATCTTAATATTTTTTTTTTACATTGTAAACATTCCATAAATATCTTAATCAAAATGTAAATTAAAATTTTATTTTTAAAATTAAATTCAATGTAAGGCATGAAAAGTACTCTTGTAGCACTGCCTAGCACTTACCATGACCTATGCAGTGTTCTAAGCACTTTACGTATATCTGTTATATGTAACATACATTGTTATTCTATATATTATATGTGACAATATACATATTTACTCAGGTAGTACAGATAGAGATAGGATTTGCATCCATGCAGTCTGGCTCTACTGTGCACATGTTCTTAACCAATGTCCATCACCCCTTCCTGTCCTCAGTGCTCTTTAATCAACCTAGATTCCACGATCCATAATTCCATTCCTTCCCTCATAAAGAGGTGCATCCTTCTGGCCTCTCTTGCTCTCCAGTTCTCTCTGGACAAAACCCTACTCTGGTCAAGCCCAACTTGACTGTCTTCTCAACATCTACTCAGAAAAGACACAAAGGGGCAGGATACATACACACCTGTCTCTTATACACATCTAGATGTGTATAAGAGACAGGATTCTAATTTACCCTGTGTTAATGTATAAATTGCATGTGATCCCAATAAAATTACCAATAGAATTGTTTTTTATAAAGCTAGGCATGATAGGTCTATGGTCAGGAAATGATTAAACAGAAAATCTTATAGAATATAAAGGAACAAACTAAATTTTTACATTTTACAAAGCTTCTGTAAGTAAGAGCTTGGTACTTTTACATTGTATATAAATGAAGGAACGAGATAGA
Source organism: Cephalophus harveyi (assembly GCA_006410635.1). Lineage (NCBI taxonomy): Eukaryota > Metazoa > Chordata > Mammalia > Artiodactyla > Bovidae > Cephalophus > Cephalophus harveyi. The sequence continues at coordinate 55,181 of SJYT01047716.1, forward strand.
GTCTTGACAAAGATTCAAATAATGTGGATATTTAGATTATGGTAATATCAGCATTTTAAATCAGTGTGTTAAAGGCAGAATAATCAATAAATGATGCTGGGACAATCTACTGAGAAAAGAATAAATTATCATATACAAAATTTAGCACTTTCCTGAGAAAAGTGGAAAATAAAGGAATCAGAACCCTTGACTTCAGACTATACTACAAAACTACAGTAATCAAAGGCAGTATGGTTCAGGCACAAAAACAGAAATATAGATCAATGGAACAGGATAAAAAGTCCAGAAATGAACCCATATACCTACGGTCAATTAATCTATGACAAAGGAGACAAGACTATATACAATGGAGATAAGATGTCTCTTCAATAAGTGGTGCTGGGAAAACTGGACAGTTACATGTATTAATAGAAGAATGAAACTAGAACATTCTAACATCATACACAAACTCAAAATGGATCAAAAGCCTAAATGAAGGCTGAATACTATAAAACTCTTAAAAGAAAATAGAACACTCTCTGACATGTCACAACAATGTCTTTTGGATGTACCTCATAGCTTAATGAAACTAAAAACAAAAATAATCAAATGGGATCAAATTAAACTTAAAAGCTTTTCACAGCAAAGGAAACCACCAACGAAATGGAAAGACAACCAATAGAATGGGAGAAAATATTTGCAAACAAAGCAACCAACAAGTCCCCAAAGTCAGCTCATGCAGCTCTATGTCAAAAAACAAACAAGCAAATAAAACCCAATAAAGAATGGGCAGAAATTCTAAATAGACATTTCTCCAAAGAAGATATACAGATGGCTGAAAAGCACATGAAAAGATGTTCAACACTGCTAATTATTAGAGAAATGCAAATCAAAAGTACAATGAGATATCATTTCACACCAGTTCAGGATGGTCATCATCAAAAAGTCTCCAACAATAAGTAACTGGAAATGGTATGGAGAAAAGGGAACCCTGCTGCATTGTTGGTGGGACTGAAAATTGATACAGCCATTATGGAGAACAGTATGGAAGTTTCTTAAAAAAACTAAAAACAGAACTACTATATAATTCAGCAATCCCACTCCTAGGCATATATCTGGAGAAAACCATAATTTGAAAACATACATGTACTCCAGTGTTCATAGCAGCATCATTTACAATAGCCAGGACATGGAAGCAACCTAAATGTCCACTGACAGAGGAATGGATAGGGAAGATATGGTATATATATGCAATGTAATATAACTTGGCCATCAAAAAGAAATATTGCCCTTTGCCACAACAAGGATAGACTTAGAGGTGATTATACTAAAAAAGTTAATTAAGTCAGACAAAGAAAGAGAAATATATACTATCTTACACACTACTATCGGGCTTCCCTGGTGGCTCAGAGGTTAAAGTGCCTGCCTGGAATGTGGGCGACCCGGGTTCGATCCCTGGGTTGGGAAGATCCCCTGGAGAAGGAAATGGCAACCCACTCCAGTACTCTTGTCTGGAGAATCCCATGGAGGGAGGAGCCTGGTAGGCTACAGTCCATGGGGTCGCAAAGAGTCGGACACGACTGAGCGACTTTACTTACTTACTTACACACTACTATATATAAAATAACAATCAACAGGGACCTATGGTATAGCAAAGGGAATACTATTCAATATTCTGTAGTAATCCATATGGGAAAAAATTGAAAAAAGAATGGAGATATATATATATATATATATATATATAACTGAATCACTTGGCTGTACATGTGAAACTAACACAGCATTGTAAATCAACTACAGTATACAATAAAACTTAAAAAATCCCAAATTTATCATTTATAGAAATTTACAAAGAGTTTAATATACAGATTTTTGTATATTTACAGCAGTCACATTTTTCTAAGCAAAGTATTTAATTCAGAAGTCACAAGACATTGATGAATATAACTTCATAAAAATTTGAAATTCTACTTGCCAAGAATACTAAATAAAATTAGTATAATATAAACAACTTGGGAAATACATGTAGCAAATATGATAGGGGAAAATGCATAAATCTCTTAAATAAAATTCTTATAAATCAATTAGCAAAAGACACTAGCTCTATATAAAATGGACAAAGGCACAAATGTTCAATATATATATTTTTATATTTGTATTTATTTTTCTAAAGATGTTCAGTTCAGTTCAGTCGCTCAGTCATGTCCAACTCTTTGTGACCCCATGAATTGCAGCACGCCAGGCCTCCCTGTCCATCACCAACTCCCGGAGTTCACTCAGACTCACGCCCACCGAGTCAGTGATGCCATCCAGCCATCTCATCCTCTGTTGTCCCCTTCTCCTCCTGCCCCCAATCCCTTCCAGCATCACAGTCTTTTCCAATGAGTCAACTCTTCACATGAGGTGGCCAAAGTACTGGAGTTTCAGCTTTAGCATCAGTCCTTCCAAAGAAATCCCAGGCTGATCTTCAGAATGGACTGGTTGGATCTCCTTGCAGTCCAAGGGACTCTCAAGAGTCTTCTCCAACACCACAGTTCAAAAGCATCAATTCTTCAGCGCTCAGCTTTCTTCACAGTCCAACTCTCACATCCATACATGACCACAGGAAAAACCATAGCCTTGACTAGACGGACTTTAGTTGGCAAAGTAATGTCTCTGCTTTTGAATATGCTATCTAAAGATGTTAACTTCCCTCAAATCAGAGAGGTATAATGAAACAAAAAAATTTTTTTTACAGAGTAGATATAATAAAATATTTTTGGTTCTTGTAAGACTATATTAAACAACATTCTCTCTCCCAAACTATTGTTGGGAACATTTATTGGCATAATCTTCTTGGAGGGCAACTTGACAGTATTTCCTAATATTCTTAAAACACAATTTATTTTAAAGTGCACGCATCATTTAACAACTTCACTTTCATCCTGCAGGCAATCAGCACATGTCAAAGGAACACGTGAATCAGTTCTAATGAAGTGGGTGAACCTAGAGCCTATTAACAGAGTGAAGTAAGTCAGAAAAACAAATATTGTGTATTAATCATATGTATGGAATCTAGAAAGATGGTACTGATGAACCTATTTGCAGGCCAGCAATGGAAAAATAGACATCGAGAACAGATTCGTGGACACAATGGAGGAAGGAAAGGGTGGGCTAAATTGAGAGAGTAATATGGAAACACATTACCATATGTAAAATAGGCCATGGGAATTTATTGTATGAAGCAGGGAGCTCAAACTGGTGCTCTGTGACAATGGGATGTCACAGAGGGATGGGATGGGGTGGGAGGTGGGAGGGAGGTTCAAGTGGGAGGGGACATAAATATGCCTGTGGCTAATTCATGTTGATAAATGACAGAAACCAGCAAAACACTGTAAAACAATTATCTTCCAAATAAAAATAACTTTAAAAAATGTGTATACATATACATAATACAGTTGAAAAGAATATATATTTTTTATTTTTTTAATTTTTACTTTATTTTACTTTACAACACCGTATTGGTTTTGCCATACATTGACATGAATCCACCATGGGTGTATATGAGATCCCAATCCTGAATCCCCCTCCCACTTCCCACCCCATATCCTCTCTCTGGATCATTCCTGTGTACCAGCCCCGAGCATCCTGTATCCTGTATCGAACATAGGCTGGTGCTTCATTCTTACATGATAGTATACATGTTTCAGTGCCATTCTCCCAAATCATCCCACCCTCTCCCTCTCCCACAGAGTCCAAAAGTCTGTTCTATACATCTGTGTCTCTTTTGCTGTCTCGCATACAGGGTCATCATTGCCATCTTTCTAAATTCCATATATATGTGTCAGTATACTGTATTGGTGTTTTTCTTTCTGGCTTACTTCACTCTGTATAACAGGTTCCAGTTTCATCCATCTCATTAGAACAGACTCAAATGAATTCTTTTTGATGGCTGAGTAATACTCCATTGTGTATATGTACCACAGCTTTCTTATCCATTCATCTGCTGATGGACATCTAGGTTGTTTCCATGTCCTGGCTATTATAAACAGTGCTGCAATGAACATTGGGGTACATGTGTCTCTTTCAATTCTGGTTTCCTCGGTGTGTATGCCCAGCAGTGGGATTGCTGGGTCATAAGGCAGTTCTATTTGCAGTTTTTTAAGGAATCTCCACACTGTTCTCCATAGTGGCTGTAATAGTTTGCGTTCCCACCAGCAGTGTAAGAGGGTTCCCTTTTCTCCACACCCTCTCCAGCATTTATTGCTTGTAGACTTTTGGATCGCAGCCATTCTGACTGGTGTGAAATGGTACCTCATTGTGGTCTTGATTTGCATTTCTCTGATAATGAGTGATGTTGAGCATCTTTTCATGTGTTTGTTAGCCATCCGTATGTCTTCTTTGGAGAAATGTCTGTTTAGTTCTTTGGCCCATTTTTTGATTGGGTCGTTTATTTTTCTGGAATTGAGCTGCATGAGTTGCTTGTATATTTTTGAGATTAGTTGTTTGTCAGTTGCTTCATTTGCTATTGTTTTCTCCCATTCAGAAGGCTGTCTTTTTACCTTGCTTATAGTTTCCTTTGTTGTGCAGAAGCTTTTAATTTTAATTAGATCCCATTTGTTTATTTTTGCTTTTATTTCCAGTATTCTGGGAGGTGGATCATAGAGGATCCTGCTGTGATTTATGTCGGAAAGTGTTTTGCCTATGTTCTCCTCTAGGAGTTTTATAGTTTCTGGTCTTACGTTTAGATCTTTAATCCATTTTGAGTTTATTTTTGTGTGTGGTGTTAGAAAGTGATCTAGTTTCATTCTTCTACAAGTGGTTGACCAGTTTTCCCAGCACCACTTGTTAAAGAGATTGTCTTTACTCCATTGTATATTCTTGCCTCCTTTGTCGAAGATAAGGTGTCCATAGGTGTGTGGATTTATCTCTGGGCTTTCTATTTTGTTCCATTGATCTATATTTCTGTCTTTGTGCCAGTACCATACTGTCTTGATGACTGTGGCTTTGTAGTAGAGCCTGAAGTCAGGCAGGTTGATTCCTCCAGTTCCATTCTTCTTTCTCAAGATTGCTTTGGCTATTCGAGGTTTTTTGTATTTCCATACAAATCTTGAAATTATTTGTTCTAGTTCTGTGAAAAATACCGCTGGTAGCTTGATAGGGATTGCATTGAATCTGTAGATTGCTTTGGGTAGTATACTCATTTTCACTATATTGATTCTTCCGATCCATGAACACGGTATATTTCTCCATCTATTAGTGTCCTCTTTGATTTCTTTCATCAGTGTTTTATAGTTTTCCATATATAGATCTTTAGTTTCTTTAGGTAGATATATTCCTAAGTATTTTATTCTTTTCGTTGCAATGGTGAATGGAATTGTTTCCTTAATTTCTTTTTCTACTTTCTCATTATTAGTGTATAGGAATGCAAGGGATTTCTGTGTGTTGATTTTATATCCTGCAACTTTACTATATTCGTTGATTAGCTCTAGTAATTTTCTGGTGGAGTCTTTAGGATTTTCTATGTAGAGGATCATGTCATCTGCAAACAGTGAGAGTTTTACTTCTTCTTGAAAAGAATATTTTTTGAAAGACACAAACAACTGCTAACTATGATTACTCTAGAAAGGGACTGAGTGCTGGATGCAAAATTCATTATCATCTATAGGCATTTTTACTCCTTGACATGCTTGCCACCATACATTTTCCTCATTTTTTTTTTTACTTCAAAACAAAGACTAGTTATTAAAGAAAAAAAGTTCCACCTCCTCGAAAAGGTCTCCCCGCTTAGACTGACAGAATGTCAGAAATTCTCTCTATGAATCAGACTTTGGGGGAAATTCCACTGTCTGCTTCAAAGGCACTGTTAGAAAAAAAATCCACGAAATCCCAGACTCAGCACCTACTGATGAACTTCACATTGTAGCCACTTGCTTTTTCCTGCTCTGTGTCCAAAACTAACCAGGTCTGTCAGGAACACCCCCGATAGTGAGCCTTCTCTGTGCTTCCCTTTATGGAGCTTATCCCTTTATATGTCCTAAAGATGCTTTGTGAGTCTAATCTGCTTCATATCTGATTTATCTCTCCAGCCTCCACAGAATATCTTAATATTTTTTTTTTACATTGTAAACATTCCATAAATATCTTAATCAAAATGTAAATTAAAATTTTATTTTTAAAATTAAATTCAATGTAAGGCATGAAAAGTACTCTTGTAGCACTGCCTAGCACTTACCATGACCTATGCAGTGTTCTAAGCACTTTACGTATATCTGTTATATGTAACATACATTGTTATTCTATATATTATATGTGACAATATACATATTTACTCAGGTAGTACAGATAGAGATAGGATTTGCATCCATGCAGTCTGGCTCTACTGTGCACATGTTCTTAACCAATGTCCATCACCCCTTCCTGTCCTCAGTGCTCTTTAATCAACCTAGATTCCACGATCCATAATTCCATTCCTTCCCTCATAAAGAGGTGCATCCTTCTGGCCTCTCTTGCTCTCCAGTTCTCTCTGGACAAAACCCTACTCTGGTCAAGCCCAACTTGACTGTCTTCTCAACATCTACTCAGAAAAGACACAAAGGGGCAGGATACATACACACAGGCTTGCTCATGGATCACAATTTCCATTTATAACCCAGAACTCCAAGAGGGCACTTTTTTCCCACCCTGCAATTCTACTGTGTCCAGATCTTATCACTCTTTTGTTGTCCTAGAGGGCCGTATACTCCATTTTGTTCCTTATGCCCTTCTGGCCCCACCCTCCCTGGGAGCTGACGACTTTGCTTCTTATTCTCTGAGAAAAATGTTCACAGGGGCTAGGTTGTTAACATAATACTATGCAGAACTAGGAGTCGTGCATAACAGGGAATGACGGGGACTAAAGCTGCCTGCCAAATCCAAAGCGATGGGAATGGTTAAATGCTCTCAGATCCAGGCTAGTGTAGTCGGAAAGTGTGGCCTTTTCAAGAGAATTTGAAAATTCATACTTTGATGTAAATTTTCCTGATTTTAAATATCTAGTGGAAAAAAAAAAGTTTCAGCAAGCTAGGAAATACCTTATAAACACCCCCTTCCCCCAAGTTCATAACTCTGTAAAGAAACATGAATCAAGAAGAATTGGTCAGTATTTTAACATAATTTCAAGGAAGATAACCAGATTTCTAAGAACAGTTTCAATTCGCACTACCATTCATTCTCAAGAACTTTCTCTTTAAACTTCTATGATCAGTTCATGGTCCTGGAAGGAATTTAGGTCTATCTGAAACTTGAAAAAAGATTATTTTTAATGTTGTGAGTATAGAGAAACCATGGGAGATAGTGTGGAACCCTGGAGCTAGTAACAGGGTTGTTCTCACTGATGGGGTACATTACAGAACACTTATAAATTTATAATTTTGTGAGCTGATACTTTTCTTCCAGGAATACAGCCAGTCTTGAAACTTAGGAGCAAGTTAAGAGAATAAATTTTCCTTAGGTCATTTTTCTCCCTCCCACATTAGCAAAGCCCAGTTGGAATTCAGAGGGCAAGGCACATCACTAATGTGATCCTTACCTGCTGACCTACCAGGGCAGCGAACAGGGTGGATAAGAGTGGGGGTGGGCTTGGGGAGGAAAATGGAAGTTCAGGCAAAACTCCACCATAAGTCTTATAGAATAGCTACGATTCCTATTCTCTTTTTATGTTGAGAAAACAGACAGGTTTAATGACTTACTCAAAATCACAAATATTAATTGATAGAACCGGCTGAGCTTCACAACTCTAAAGTCTAAAAGCATTTTTCTGTACTGTTTCCTCACCACGAAATTGTCTACTATATGTAAAATTTGAAAAAAAATAAATAACTCACTTAAAGAATTCAATATGGTCTACATGTTAAATGAATGACTTATTTAGAAGAACTGATTTACCAGAAAGCTGCAGATTTACACATTCAATACATATTTACTGAGTGTCTGTGATGCTGTGTTCAAGGGTGAACAGGATATAATGTCCCTTCTTTCAGAGATAAAACTTAGAATCTAGCACAAGACAGTAAAGAAACAAGATAAATACATAAGTAGAATCTTTAATTAAATAATAAGTGATGTAAAAAAAAAATCCTAAATAAAGCACCATTGCGGAACAAGAGGTCAGACTATAGTCCCCCAGTACAATCTAGCCTACCACCTGGTTTTGTATGGTCTGTAATCTAAGAAAGGCTTTTACTTTTTTTTCAATTGTTGGAAAAATATCAAAAATAGAGTAATACTTTGTGACACAAAAAAACTATAGGAAATTCAAATTTCAGCATCTATAAATAAAGTTTTATTGGATCACAAACCTGCTCATTTGTTTGTGTGTTGTCTGCAGCTGTTTTCATGCAGCTGTGGTACAGTTCAGCAGTTACAACAGAGACCATATGGCCCGCAAAGCATAAAATGTTTACTTTTGGGCCCGTTCCAGAAAGTGACTGTTTGGGGTACAACTACTTTAATTTTGGGTGGTCAGGAAAGATATCTTGAAATGAATATGCTTTGTGACATGGATGACAGAGAAAGGGGCTTTATTCCACATTAACTTGGGTTGTCCTACAAATTTTCCTGTAAGAAATAGTCTAACAACCATTCTTCCTGTTCCAGTACACCCTGAAAGGAAAATAAATGGCAGACTTGAGCCATCATCTGTCCATAGGCCAAGTTTCCAAAATATAGAAATGTTGGCTCCAACAGAAATATTTCCAAAAGGTTATATATGAAAACAAGGAGAGGAATTATTGTTATAACACCACGGGTGAGCTTTTTCAGCCAAAGATTGCATATGTTATTTGGATTTCAGACCATTGGATAGATTAATCAGAACTCTCTATAGAAGTGTTTGAACCAAAGGAAACTTGTCCTTTCTGCCAAAAGTCCACTGAGTCATTAACAGAATATAATAAAGATTTGAGGAAAAGTTTTGGAAAAGTTGTCACAAATTCTCCACAGGAGGAACACCCATCCAGAAATGTTTCCAAATTCCACCCATATTTTAGGTGGAGACTGGGTTTTGCTGCTGTGTGATTTGAGGAAGCCTAAGGAAACCTGGCAGAGAAGGCAATGGCACCCCACTCCAGTACTCTTGCCGGGAGAATCCCATGGATGGAGGAGCCTGGTGGGCTGCAGTCCATGGGGTTGCGAAGAGTTGGACACAACTGAGATACTTCACTTTCACTTTTCACTTTCATGCATTGGAGAAGGAAATAGCAACCCACTCCAGTGTTCTTGCCTGGAGAATCCCAGGGATGGCGGAGCCTGGTGGGCTGCCATCTATGGGGTCTCACAGAGTCGGACGCAACTGAAGCGACTTAGCAGCAGCAGCAGCAGCAGCAAGGAAACCTGGTGGCTCAGCTGGTAAAGAATCTGCCTGCAATGTGGGAGACCTGGGTTCAATCCCTGGGTTGGGAAGATCTCCTGGAGAAAGGAATGGCCACTCCAGTATTCCTGCCTGGAGAATTCCATGGACAGAGGAGCCTGGTGGGCTACAGTCCATGGGGTTGCAAAGAGTCAGACATGTCTGAGCGACACACCCAAGGAAACTTTCTTCTCTGTCATGTGACTAAAGCTTAGGAATTGCCTCTCAGACTAAGCAGAGAGAAAAGAGAACAGGCCTCCTGAACTCTGCAGGACTGCCACTTCTTATTTAATTCTCATGTGAGAGGAGAACACATGTAATTTTTATGTTTCGGCTGTATGAAAACCATACAAATGTGAAAAATAAAGTAATAAGAGGTAAGTAAGTATTATCATATCAGCTTTTACAGGTGAAGAAAGTGATGCATACAAAGTTCAAATACCTTGCTGAAATTTGTCAGGGAACATTCAGCAGGAGGATTCCTGCATGCTGTTTTCTATTTCTCAAGGATTCTCTGTTCCTTATCAGTTCCTATTCCAAGAATGAGTAAAGCTGCATGCAGTTCTCAGGACTGAGGTCATGGGATGAGACGTGCGGTGACTCTTTTTTCAGCGTCAGTGACCTTGTATGTATTAGGCTATCCATATTGTGGCTATTGATAAAATTTCATCCTGGTTAATAGCTGAGTAATCATCTTACTAAAGATATATAAGCCTGCATTTCTGCTAATAAAGCACCTTTGCTCCATCAGAGCTTGGGTCCCTCTGTCTTTCTTTCTCTCTCTCTCTCCTAGGCTGATTCTCTGAAGCACAGAGACCCATCTTGCTCACTCTCCTGCCTGGGCTTCTAAGACTTTCTCGAGAAAGGCGCCCTGTGCCTTCACCCCCCTCAAGAGGGTGCCTGGTGCCTTCGTGAGAGATGCAAGTCCTGTGTCAAGGACTTGATTGATTCTCTGCATAAACCAGGGAGTATCAGCCTCTTTCTCTCTTTCACTTTTCTTATCATTGCCTTCGGACTGCCAGGTCCTGGTCCATTAAAGGACCCCAACAGAAATTCATATGACTAATACATGAATGGCTGAAATATGAATCCTGCATAAACAATAATTCAGAGATTGTGGTAGTGATCATAAACACATACACACACACATATGACACTGCCAATGCCGATGTCTGTTTCTTGACACATGGGAAAATAAGTTTAATCTTTCAAAGCATAGGCTTTTAAGTGAACCAAGCCTGGATTGAAATTTCAGCTAACTAACCAATGTGAAAATTCATTTAATATCTTAAGTAACTTTTAGCAGCTTCATCTATAACAACTATTTTTAGCATGGTTTATCACTTATCCACCTTTACTGAGTTACTTTATCTGCGTTTCCATAATCTAACTTTGCTGAACACATTCAAGCTAATTTCCTTAAGACACAGTAAGTGTAACAAATCAAATATTAAAAGACCAACACCAAAATAGACAAAAAATAGATGAAAGAAAAATGCAGTTCCCAGGAGAAGGAAAAAGGTGAATATAGTAATATAAAGAAGAAGAGGAGAGGAGATTAAGATGAAGAGTAGGAGGTTGAAAAATTCCCCTCTCTCCGCAGAAACATTAAAAATACATCGACATGTGGAACAATTCTCACTGAAAACTAATGAGACTGGCTGGAAGACTCCTATATGATCAAGTTGTAAGAAAGACACACACCGAATTGGGTAGGAAGAAAAGATAAGTGGTCAGATCTGGAACTGCCACTGTGAGGGGGCTCAGATCAAAAGGGCTATAACATGGGCAGAGACCCTCCCTGAGGAGTGAGCTTTGCCAGCCACATACTGGGATCCTCCAGAAGACAGATCCCCTTGGCTGGTTGGAGGGCCACCAGGACTAACATCAGGGCTGGAGGAAACCGGAACTCCGCTCATGAGGAATGTGCATGCTTGCTCCTGAAACAGGGTGGGGAGGGTGGATGGAGAGTTCCTCCAGTGGCCGCCTGGTTTCCCCTGCCTGACATGGCACACGCCCCAACCTGAGGTCACCGACCCCTCTAGCCCTGCTTGCATCACAGCACAGTCCCACACTGGGGCGAAGGCTTCCCACATCCTAGGTGAAAACTTGGCCTTGAGACAGAGAGGTGGCTCAGACCCAAAGCCACATCTGTCTGAGCAGGGCAGGGACAGTAGTACGGATGCTTACACACGCAGCACATCAGAAAAAGCCCTGATCTGTTTCTGTGGCTGGACCCCCTCAGCCCCTGTCTTGACTTGTGCCAAGAGCCCACATAGTCATCAATGCCCTGGGGTACAGTTCCACTCCAGGATGAGGGCAGCAAAGGCTGAAGGGGGCGGTCAGCTGTGAGGGACAAAGGAAGCTCAGACCTGCAGTGGTATCTTCAGGAGCAAGGTGGGCGCAGCCCTCACTGGTGCTTAGACCAGCAAGGTGTTGAAGCAGTCTGGGTCTCTGACCCTAGCTGAACTGCTGCAGCCAATGCCCCAACCTCCCACGTTGCATGCCCACACCACCCATTGCTTCAGAACTGTTCCCATTTGGGGTGAGGATGTAGGCACTTAGGGGAACAGAGCCAGCTCAGCCTCACCTCTTTAGGGCTTCTGCTTTGGCAACATGGGACCTGTCTCCATCCCTCACAGGGTGATGATGGCTGTTGAGCAGAGGGGAAACCTCCACTCACATCTGGCTCTGAATCCAGACCCTCCATTTCCAGCCCCACCTTCTACCAAGGTTATAGCTATCAGCACATATTGAGGAAAGATATGACTCATGTTCATTCAAAGTCAGCTCTTCCACCAAAGCCGCTGGGCACACACAGATTCTATGTGGATGCTCCAGCATAAGGACTCCCCTTCAAGACCACAATAGGAAAGAATTTCACCTAATTTCATAGACAAAGGGGAGTTTGTCTCAATTGAAGAGCCACAGAAAGTCCTACAAAAACAACTAATCAAACAGAAATAAGCAATTTACCAGGTAAAGAATTCAAAGCTTTCATAGTAAGAGTGCTAACTGAATTAAAGAATGGATGAACACAGTGAGAATGTCAACTATGAACTAGATAATAAAAAAAAGAACAAGCCAGAACTGAATATAATAACTGAAGTAAAAAACACACTTGAAAGAATTAACAGCAGAGAAGGTGATACAGAAGAATGCTAAAGTGGCCTGGAAGATTGAATAGAAATCATCCAATCAGAATAGTAAACAGAAAAACACATTTTTAAAAATGAGAACAGTTTAAGGGACATCTAGGAAAGGTCCATCTAGTCAAGGCTATGGTTTCTCCAGTAGTCATGTATGGATGTGAGAGTTGGACTGTGAAGAAAGCTGAGTGCCGAAGAATTGATGCTTTTGAACTGTGGTGTTGGATAAGACTCTTGAGAGTCCCTTGGACTGCAAGGAGATCCAACCAGTCCATTCTAAAGGGGATCAGTCCTGGGTGTTCTTTGGAAGGAATGATGCTAAAGCTGAAACTCCAGTACCTTGGCCACCTCATGTGAAGAGTTGACTCATTGGAAAATACTCTGATGCTGGGAGGGACTGGGGGCAGGAGGAGAAGGGGACGACCGAGGATGAGATGGCTGGATGGCATCACTGACTTGATGGACTTGAGTTTGAGTGAACTCCGGGTTTTGGTAATGGACAGGGAGGCCTGGTGTGCTGCAATTCATGGGGTCGCAAAGAGCTGGACACGACTGAGCAACTGAACTAAACTGAGGACAATATCAAGCATACAAACATTCACATTATAGGGGTCCCAAAAGCAGAAGAGAAAGAGAAGGGGGTCAAAAATGTATCTGAAGAAATTATGGCTGAAAACTTCCCAAATGTGAAGAAGGGAACAGATATCCATGTGCAGGAAGCACAGAGGGTCTGAAACATGATGAACCCAAATATAACCACACCAAAAATACTGCAATTAAAATGTCAAAAGTTAAAGAGAGAATTCTAAAAGAAGCAAGAGAAAAACAAAGTCATATACAAGGGAACCCTTCTAAGGCTACCAACTAATTATTCTGCAGAAACTTTAAAGGTCAGAAGGGAGTGGCATAATATACTCAAGGTGCTGAAAGGGAAAAACCTGCAAAACTAGGATACTCTACCCAGCAAGATTATCATTTATAGTTGAAGGAGAAAGAATTTCTCAGATAGGCAAAACCTGATAGTTCATCATTACTAGACTGACCCTAAAACAAATGTTAAAAGTTCTTCTCTGAGTAGAAATTAACAGCTGTAACAAGATGGAGCTATAAGAAAGGAAAAATTCCACAAAGTGAAAATATAGTAAATGCTGAGAACCAATCATTTAAATAAGCTAGTACAACCCACTCCAGTGTTCTTGCCTGGAGAATCCCAGGGATGGGGGAGCCTGGTGGGCTGCCATCTATGGGGTCGCACAGAGTCGGACACGACTGAAGTGACTTAGCAGCAGCAGCAGCAGCAGTACAAAGACTAAAAGCAGACAATTGACTATGACTACAATAATCAGTAGAGGAATACACATGAAGATGTAAAACCAGAAAGAAGACAAGGATGCCCCTCTCACCACTTCTATTTATTGTAGTATTGGAAGTTTTGTAGTCCTAATCACAACAATCAGATAAGGAAAAGAAATAAAAGATCGAAATCAGAAGGGAAAAAGTAAACTGTCGTTATTTGCAGATGACACAATACTGGATATAGAAAACTGAAACATCTTCATCCAAAAACTACTAGAACAAACAAACACGGTTAGGGTGCGATATACAAGATTAGCATACAGGAATCTCTTGCTTTTCTATACACTGATAATTAACCATCAGAGAAAGCAAGAAAACAATCCCATTTATAATCACCTAGGGAAGAATGACGGAGAAGGCGTTGGCACCCCACACCAGTACTCTTGCCTGGAAAATCCCATGGACAGAGGAGCCTGGTAGGCTGCAGTCCATGGGGTCACTAAGAGTCGGATGTGACTGAGCAGCTTCACTTTCACTTTTCACTTTCATGCATTGGAGAAGGAAATGGCAACCCACTCCAGTGTTCTTGCCTGGAGAATCCCAGGGACGGGGGAGCCTGGTAGGCTGCTGTCTATGGGGTTGCACAGAGTCAGACATGACTGAAGCGACTTAGCAGCAGCAGGGAAAAATGAAATACCTAGGAATGAACTTAATCAAGTAGGTGAAAGATCTCTACTCAGAATCCTCCAAACCATTGATAAAGGAATTTGAAAATGATGCAAAGAAATGAAAAGATATCATGTGCCCTTGGATTGAGAGAATGTTGCTAAAATGTTTATATTACCCAAAGCAATCTACAGATTTAATGCAATTCCTATCAAAATATCCATGGCATTTTTCACAGAATGAGAACAAATGATCCTATATCTTTTATGGACTACAAAAGACTCTGAATTGCCAAACCATTCTTGATAAAAAAGAAGTAAAGCTAGAGGTATTATGCTCCCTGATTTAATATTATACAGAGCTATAATCATCAAAACAGCATGGTACAGGCACAAAAACAGACACACATTGATCAAGAGAATTAAAGAGATCCAAGAAATCCAATAAATAAGCTCACACATTTACAGTCAATTAATCTATGAAAAGGAATCTAGAATATATAATGGTGAAAAGAGAACTCTCTTCATTAAGTAATACTGGGAAAACTGGACAGCTACATGTGAAACAATGCAATTAGAACATTTCCTCATAATACATGGAAAAATAAATTAAAAAATGTATCAAGGACCCAAATCTAAGACTAGAAACCATAACACTCCTTGAAGAAAATATAGGCAGAACAGTCTTTGACATAAAGCAATATTTTTTTGATCTATCTCCTAAGGCAAAAGAAAGAGCAGTAAGAAACAAACAAATGGGACAAAACTAAAAGCTTTTGCACAACAAAGGAATAATAGATGAAATAAAAAGACAACCTTCTGAATGGGAGAAAATATTTAATATTCCAAAATGATGTGACTTGTAGTAGTTAATATCTTCATTATATAGACAATTCATACAACTCAGTGTGAAATAAAAACAAACAACCCAAACAAAAAATAGGCATTAGAGTAAAGAGGACATGCAGATGCCTGACAGACACATGAAAAACTGTTCAACGCTGCTAATCATTAGAGAAAAGCAAATGAAAACCACATGAGATATCACTTCACATTGACACCTTTCAGAATGACTATCACCGAGAAGTCTGCAAACAACAAATTTTGATAAGATGTGCAGAAAAGAGAACCCTAGTACATTGTTGGTAGGACTGTCGATTGTTGAATCCACTGTGGAAAACACTATAGAGGTTAGTTCCCCCCAAAACTAAAAATAGAACCACCATGTGATCCAGCAATTCTATTGCTGGGAATATCCTAAGACACTAATTAGTGAAAACACTAATTGGGAAAGATATAGGCAATCCAATGTTCATAGCAGCATTTTTTATGATAACCATATATAGGTATAGAAGCAACATAAGTGTCCATCAACAGATGACTGGAAAAAGATGCGGCATACAAATACACACACATACAGGAATATTACTTGGCCATACTAAACAATGAAATTCTGCCATTTGCAATAAGGTGTATGGAGCTTGAAAGTATTATGCCTGGTGAAATAATGCAGTGAAAGACAAATGCTGTATGTTATCATTTACATGTGGAATATAAAAAGTAAAATGTTTATAACAAAGCAGAGAAAGGCTCACAGATACAGAGAAATAACTAGTGGTTACCAATGGGAAGAGGGACATGATCCTATGGAGTTAAGAGATACAAACTACTATGTATAAAAGAAATAAGTAAAAAGACTATTTTGCACATCACAGGGAAATATAGCCATATTTTGCAATAATTTTAAGTGGAGTATAATTGATAAAGATGCTGAAACACTATATTGTATGCCTGAAACTAATATAAATTAACTATGCTTCAAAAAAACAAATAAGTGAAACAAAAGAAGCCCTGAACCAAAAAACCTAAAGAAGATCAACTGCATTTGTAATTGAGGAAATAGACACTCAAGCAAATATAATTTGGGGGTTACCTGATGAGTAAAATTTGCTTAGCGCACAATTTAGTTCACTAACAAATATACCTTTACCATCAGAGGACCTCTTTTATCTATAGTACCAAAAGGTTACTTGGAAAAAAATTATATATTTATATAAAAGTATAAATTTCTAGTATAAGTGTCACCTTTTACCTAAACATGCCTCATGCCTCTGTATGCAGCTATGTACAAGAGAGCTAAAACTTGACTGTGCGAGAATTCTTTCCAAGTACAGCTGAAGTCAATGCAATTTGAGTGCATGAAGTGGTAAGTGGATACTTAAATTTACCCCAAAGACTTTTACCTGACCGATTTTTACCCTAAGGCAGACCCTAGTAAAAACTATAGTGGCTTGTTATCAGAAGTACTTGCTTTCGCATTAGGATAAAAGTCCTACCTGTGGAAGTCGAGCTCTTCATCAGAGCACTGATGAAGTGGAAGGTATCAAGTTAACCGAGACTTAACTTCAATCTTATATGCTTGGTGATCACAGATAATTTTAGGATATTTTATATTTTTCTTTCTTATGTACCTCAAAGTTGTGTTAAACAGATCATGCTTGTATTTATCTTTCATTTTATATAATTAACCAAATTCACCCAGAAAGGCTACTATGGAATCCTTTATCTTTTGGTTTTTTTACTACCATTATGGATTCCCTGGTGGCTCAGACAGTAAAGCGTCTGCCTACAATGCGGGAGACCCGGGTTCAAACCCTGAGTTGGGTAGATCCCCTGGAGAAGGAAATGGCAACCCACTCCAGTACTCTTGCCTAGAAAATTCCATGGATAGAGGAGCCTGGTGGGCTACAGTTCATGGGATCACAAAGAGTTGGACACGACTGAGCAACTTCACTTGTGGATTATTTCACGTGAATGAATATTATAATGTGAATGAGTATTTTCACCAAAATGGATACTATAATTAAGGGAGCCTTGTTTCAGAGTTATTTCAAATAGGTGCAACAAAAGATTTTCTCTTTTCCTTTAAGGTTAAAGACAAGAACATCAGGCATACTGTACAGGTGCCATTCAATCACAATGAATAAAACCAATGTTACATAAACTATTCTGTTGAGGTAGATGTGTTCCAACCTGTTGTCACTGATTTTTTGAAACAACCTTAGAAAATTTTAATTATTTTAATTATTTAAAAATTCAATGTCCTTGAATTATTTAGGTCATTAGCAGTTGTCTTGCTTGTACTATGTACTTTCACTTAATTTTCTTCCAGATAATGATACCTGCCTGATTTTCCAAATATTTATTTACTGCTGTTTATACTTCATTAGATTATATTAAATTTTTAAAACTTACTTAAAATTATATAATTACTCTCATATTTTGTGTGTTTAATAAAACAGGGGTCTTTTTTAGCCACCATACAGACTAAAATTAAATTGACCTACAACTCCCAATGTTGGCAAAAATGTTGAACACTGTTGGTTGATGTATAGATTTATACAAGAACTCTGGAAAAATTTTTAGTGGTAACTACTAAAGTTAAACAAATACACAAGTTTGTAGTTTTCACATAATTCTAAGTAGGAAAACACCAGCAGCCTTCGTGCCATACAGCAAAGAGTATCATTCTAGCTCATACAAACACAGGACAGCTAGGCTTTAGTTGATCTAGGTAGGGCTCAGGTGGGCTTTTCTCCAGATCATGGGTCAAGTGCAATGCCAAATTTCCCAGGTTACATTCTTTTCATAGCCTCAAGTGGACAAGCAGAAACAGTATATGTCTCTAAGGCTTAGGTTCAAAACTGGCAAATGACAATTCCACCCACATTCCATTGCCAATGTAAGATGTATATCCAAGTGTATCATCGAGAGAACAAATAAATTTATCTTTGCAAAGCATATTTCTTCCATGAAGATTTTGAAGATAGTTCGATGGAAAATAAATGTAAAGAGAAAAAATATAGTAAATTAAAAAACAAACAGTAATTAGAATCCAAAAACTTTGGGACAATATAAAATGATCTAACATGATTAATTCCCAGGAGAAAAGAGAGTAGGGAAAACACAAATATGTGAAGACCAAAGGCCAAGAATTGTCCAAAGGACAACAAATGACATATCCAAGATTGTCAAAGAACAGTACGCAAGACCATATTTATTACCAAAATTGACTCAAGAATAAAAGGAAAATAAATATACTAGTTACCACTAAAGAAATTAAATGATTAGCTTAAAACTTCACAAAAGGAGAACATTAGATGGGTTCCAAGTGAGTTCAACACATATGCACAAATTACAACAGGTCATTCTAATCTTATATAGATATTACTTAATTATCAAACAAGTGCAAGAGCCAATATAGAAGGATTTCACTGTAACCATCAATATAAAAGTATCAAAATATTTTTTAAAATTTCTTAGGAATTGAAGGATGGCTTAATATTAAAATATCTATTGACTAATGAAGAAAGAACCCACTCCAGTGTTCTTGCCTGGAGAATCCCAGGGACGGCGGAGCCTGGTGGGCTGCCGTCTATAGGGTCACACAGAGTCGGACACGACTGAAGTGACTTAGCAGCAGCAGCAGCAGCAGCAATGAAGAAAGAAAAAGTAATAATCTGCATGGATAACAAAATATCCTTCGGTTAAATTCAGAGACTATTCCTAATTTTTAAAGCTCTTAAAATTTTAGGAATAAAAGAGAATTGCTTTCCTGACAAAGAATATATACCATAACTCTAGAGCAGGTAATATTTAACAGTGAAATGTTAGAACTATCTGCTTAAAAGTCAGAAATTAGACACATTTTTCTATGAAGAAGCAAACTGATTTACATGTAGTTAATATGGTTATCTATCTATAGATGCTAACATAATTTTGAGGATGAATAAGTCTGGGAGAATTTTCCTTCATGACATCAAAATGTGTTGTTAAGCTACAGTAAATAAATCAGTGTGACATGCCCCAAGGTAGGTAAATAGATTAAAATAGACCCTATAACCACATTTATGTATACAGAAAATCTGATTCAAGACAGCATACACCACCACACAAACAAGAAAGAATGAAATGTCAATAAAAGTATCATATCCGAGGTGGTACTTACTTAGCAGTATATTTATAATCTAGAGATATTTATTCATAAACTAGAAGTAATAAATATAAATGGATTTAAATCAAAGCTCTGTTTAACTGGATAAATAGAATACATTTAAAACTTAAGAAATATGGTAATATAATAAAATGGCAGAAATCTGGAAACAATAAAAAAGCATGTGTTTGTTATGCTTGGGGAAGTCATTCACCTTTGGCGGGAGTGAAAAATGGTATAACTGGTTTTGAAACAATTCTGTAATATACAGTACAGCTGAAGATGTGTGTCATGTGATCTAGAAATTTCTCTAATCTATAATCTATAATCTAAAACAGCTCACTCGAAAGCACAAAGACCCCTGTTTAAAAATGTGTATTGTAATAGCACTTACAATAACACAAGCTGAAAACAACCTCAGTAGTCTTCTATGTGATACTAGTAATATTACTACTATAAATTATAGTATTTTCATAGAATGGTATATAATACAGCACTTAACACAAATAAAAAAGAACTACATGTATTTGCAGGCTCTATTTCAAAAGCAAGATTTATCTGGAAAAAAATTAAATATGGCAAAATATTAAAATTTTGATTCTGGCTATACACTTATATGATTTTATGGAAGTCTATGCTTCTATGAATTATTTTATGATGAAAACACCTTTTCAAAAGCAGTTAGAACTGTGTTAGCCAAAAAGTTAGCTATTTCAATCTGGTCCCAAAGCCACACGTTTTCAATGTTTTAAAAAAATTCTTACCAACTGAGAGTTTTCCCAAGTATTACATAGGAACCTATTGTTAGATGGAATTCCTGCAATGAACTTTCTAGGTCCAAAAGAATTCTGTGCAAAATAATGAATTCCTCTGTTTGGAATGAGTTTTATCTAGGCGCACTCAAAAAAAGAAGGGATTTAAGGGATGACTATCTTTTAAAATCACTTTATGGCAAAGTTTTGCTTTATTTTCAAATGAACACTTACCCAAACTCCTATATATAAAGCATATATAAACGGATCAGTTCTGCCCCCACTAAAAACTTTCCTGAACAAAAGGAAACAGCACTCCTTGGAGAAATGGCTGATTCCACTCTGAGGCAGGGCTATATTTGATGAGCCTGGGAGTGAAAAGCCACACAGACTGACGGTGTCACATCAAAAGGACGTAGGGGAGAGTTGGAAGGAGCTCTCACTGGCCTAAACGGGATATTTGGGAATCATAAAGAATAATGACTTCAGTACATTAAATGTATCACAGTCTACCATTTGCTAATGATGCTGAAAGAAACCTAAGACAAAACCAACAACTCTCAGCGATGACCAGAGAGGGACTGGACACAAACACTATTCTGGAAATTCTTAAGTAGTGGGAAAGATGCAAGCAAACAAACACAGGAGACCCAGATGTCTGCCTCTTCATGCGTTTTTCTTGCCCCGCCAGACTATGGTTTGAAAATGACTGAAGCAGGACGTGTTTCTGCAGGACACACACATTTTCTCTAAGAACATCCCAGCACACGGCTGCTCGCACTGTCAGCCTCTGCCAGAGCCAGGGTGGTGGAAGAGAGTCTAATCCCGATCCTCTTAACCGTTAATCCTTAACAGCATTTCTTTCTTTTTTTTTAATTTATTTATTTTAATTGGAGGCTAATTACTTTACAATATTGTAGTGGTTTTGCCATACACTGACATGAATCAGCCATGGGTGTATATGAATTCCCCATCCTGAACCCCTCTCCCAGATCCCTCCCCATCCCATCCCTCTGGGTCATCCCAGTGTACCAGCCCTGAGCACCCTGTCTCATGCATTGAACCTGGACTGGTGATCTGTTTTACATATGATAATATACATGTTTCAGTGGTATTCTCTCAAATTATCCCATCCTTGTCTTCCTTAACAGTATTTCTTTTAAGAATACTTTTCCTCAACTACCCCCATAGATGAGGAGGATTAAGAGGTAGAAACTAGCACTTATAAAATAAATGTTACAATGATGTAATGTGCAGGACAGGAAATATAGTCAATATTTTATGATAAATGTGTATGGTGTGTAATCTATAAAAATATTGAATCACCATGTTGTCCATTTGAAACGAATATAGTACTGCAAATTGACTATACTTCAGTAAATTTAAAAATTAATTTTAAAAAGAATATTTCCCTTAAAACTAAAGTTTGTATTTCTGAAGTTTGAATACTTTTCCTTAAAGAAAACTACACTTTGGATTTTGTCCACTGGGTCCTTCTCTCCCATGAGGCAATAAAGATAAGGAGGCTATCTGTCTCCAACATGACCATCTTTCACGTGGGTGCAGGCAGCCTTCAGGTGTCCGTCTGTCAGATCCAGGTTATACGCCACCTGTTCCTCCCTTTAACTCTTGACCTTATGACATAGTTCTTGTTCCTATCCCATCTGGGTCTACTGGGTATACTATATTTCCTTCTATCTTTCTTTCATTTACATACGCACTTAGAATTAAAGATGAAACTCCCTCCATGTGGAACATGACCAATCCAGCATAATGAGGAATTATTGTTAATATTTCTTAACATGTCCCATATGGTCATTTGGCTGTGTAATCAGGGCACAGAAAAGAAGCGCTGTGCATAACATTTCAGGTTTGGAAATCTGGTGCTACTCAGTAATCACTGCACAGTTTAAGAAAGTTACCAAGGAGGAAGAATGATTTCACCCTCAGGACCTCATCATGGGTGCATTTCACACACATTGCAAGAGGATAAAAACCTGATGTTTGGAATGGCATTTTGTTTTCCTTCACGGCATGCAGTTTGTGCCTGAGACTTGATGCTATGTGAGGGATGCTGAGAACACAGCCATTTTCTATACGTACTTCCTGAAAATAATTTGGCAGGCTCTTAGTGAAATAATTACTGTACTCTATTGCCTTCATGAAAAGTTGATTTGTGGTATTTTATTATTTGTTTTTATATGCATAAAATAGAAAACAAGAACAATATGTAATTGTGACAATTGTAGGGTGGCTGGATATTCTCATTTTGGGAAACTTTAAGCTTTAGGTCGGTTTTAGAAGATGGCTCATGACCTGCAAAACTTTTCAAAACAACAGAAGGAATTATATGTTTAGTTCCTCAATTTACAATATACTCTAGAAACATGAGATCCTTTAGGTCTGGGAAGGAAGTGAGAATTGAGAATAAATAAATGTCTCTATAAAGAAGACATCTCATAAATACTGATTATTAAGTTTATTGTCCTCATTATAGCATAAATAAAGGTCACTAAAAAAGAACCCCTTAAGACATTTCCTGAATCATAACTGATTCTGCCCACACTAATTTTTATACAATCTTTCTGATTTTTTCAAGTGTTTAAAATTATTATTTGATGCTGTTTAAGGTCTGTGTTTTTCTAAAATCACCACTCTGCCTTAGGTGGTTAGAAAATGAGGAAGAAGAGTCTCAGGAAATACACAGCAATAGCAAGAAGAGAGACCAATGGCATATTTGAAGGAATGAAGAATGAAAGGCTATAATGTCACAAAACAAGCATAAGTATGAATGTTTCATTTATTCAACAGCTTTTAAAACTAAATGAATACTGTAGGCCAGGTAATGTGCAAGGTGCCGGACATAATAATGGGTAACAAGTAAGTTTTGGTTTTCACGCAGTTTACATTCTAGTGGTGAAGAAAGACATTGAACAAATACATTAAATAAAGACTTTAATTAACTGTAGTTGCTATACATGATATGAAGGTACTTTTTGATTTGTGATGAGAGTGGAAAGTCTAGCATTGATCACGTCTAGGGAGGATGGTGACACCAGTCTTCTTTTGGGCAACCAGAGTTAAACAGAGAACAGGGTCTAGCAAGGGGAGAATGGAGGCATGTGCAAATGGAGGCAAGGGCATTATTTTACATATAATAATTCTCCTTCATCCAGAAAGCTGAGAGTCCTGAGAGCAGCTTGGCAGGTTCAGAGAAATGTATCCTGAACAGAATGAAACAGTGACCTAATGTGAGGAGACTGCAGGGACAGGCAGGAGCAGGGTCACCCAGGGCTTTGCAGGCCATGCAAAGTTTTGCCTTAGAAACAGTGCCATCAAAGATTTTAAAGTGACATGGTTACACATTCCAGTTTAAAATGTCATTTTGGCTATTGGAGATTGAAAGGTGAGATTTTTTTTGTGTGTATTGTTAGTTCTTTCTCTGTTGTAGCTTCAAGTATTTGAGCCTTGCTGTATCTATTGGCAGAATCAAGGGAAGAGATTAAATAATTTTGAAGACAAAACAGCTCTTTAAGTCTGTGACCTGAATTACCCTGACATTCTTACTTTGTTCCTGTGCCTCGGCAAATCTGATTTCCTTTAACTGTTAGCAATAACTCCTACGCCTGCTCTTAAGATAATTTGCTTTTTAAGAACCACGTCTCAAAAGTACGATTGTCAAGTGCAGTTATGAATGGTAAGGAGGGAACAAAATTATCATTTATGCAGATGATTTGATTGTCTCCCTAGAAATTCTAAGCATCACTTAAAAAAAAAAAAAAAACAATAAGAACTAAAAAGAGTGCTCAGAAAGAAGGCAAGATACAGATACATCTTCAAATAGTCAAGACATTTTCGACATATTAGCAGTAACCAAGTAGGAAAAAAAAAGATAAAAGTACTCTATAATAATCAAATACATTGTAGTGGGTTGAATGGTGGCCCCTTAAAAAATAGGTCTAGCCAGAACCTGTGAAAGTGATCGTATTAGAAGTGTCTTTGCTGATAAATCTTGAGATGAGTTTACCTGGATTACTCGTGGATGTATGTTTAGTCAGTCGTGTCTGACTCTTTGCAACCCCATGGACTATAGCCTGCCAGGCACCTCTGTCCATGGGACTCTCCAGGTAAGAATACTGGAGTGGGTTTCCATTCCTTTCTCCATGGGATCTTCTTGACTCAGGGATCGAACCTGGGTATCCTGCGTCTCCTGTATTAGCATGTAGATTCTTTACTGTCTGATCCACCAGAGAAGTCCTAAACCCAACTACAGTATTCTTACAAGAGACAGAAGAAAAAAAAAGATGTGAACAAAAAAGGGTGAGGGCCAAGTGAAGAGAGACAGAGATTGGCATGATGCATCCATAAACCAAGGAACTCCCAGAGCTACCAGAAGATGGAAGAGGCAGGGAGTCCTCTTCCCTCGAGAACATGGAGGGAGTGCATTCCTCCTGTCACCTCAGTTTTAGACTTTTAGCTTCCAGAATAAATTTCTATGGTTTCAAGCTATCAAGATTATGATAATTTGCTGCATTATCCACAGGGAACTGATACAGCACTCAAGACCCATAACTCTTCTTCTCCTGTGTTCCTAATCCCAGTAAAGAGAGAAACTACCCTCTTTTTTGGAGCATGGATTGATTATCTGGTTGCTCTCTCTTTGGACTTCCCTGGTGGTTCAGACAGTAAAGAATCCACTTGCAATGCAGGAGACCTGGGTTCAATCCCTGGATCAGGAAGATCCCTTGGAAAAGGGAATGGTAACCCACTCCAGTATTCTTGCCTGGAGAATCCTATGGACAGAGGAGTCTGGCACGCTACAGACCGTGGGGTTACAGAGTCAGACACAACTGAGTGATGAAGCATAAGCGTATTTCTTGGCTACAGGAACTGAATGAACCAACGTGCAGCTAAAATTATTCTCATCTCAAAACCTGATGCTCTAGGTTTTGTGGTTAGTTAGTTAGTGTTAGTCGCTCAGTCGTGCCCGACTCTTTGCAACCCCATGGACTGCAGTCCACCAGGCTCCTCTGTCCATGAGATTTTCCAGGCAAGGATACTGGAGTGGGTTGCTATTTCCTTCTCCAGGGGATCTTCCCAACCCAGGGATTGAACCTGGGTCTCCTGCACTGCAGGCAGATTCTTTACTGACTGAGCTGCAAGGGAAGCCCAGGTTTTGTGGCGATGTCACCAACTCTATAATGAGGATTCTCATACTTCCCTATGGAGGGCCACATGGTGAAAAACTGAGGTCTCCTGCTAGCAATTAGCTCCTATTTGCAAGCCATGTGAAGGAGTCATCCTGGATCTAGGTACTCCAAGCACAGCTGAGCCTCCAACTGATCCACGTTGAGTGCATACTTGACACTTCCTCAGAGTCTCTGAGCCAGGACTACCAGGCTAAGCCACTTCTGAATTCCCGAAGTGAAAGAGGAGAGCAAAAAAGTTGGCTTAAAGCTCAACATTCAGAAAACGAAGATCATGGCATCTGGTCCCATCGCTTCATGGGAAATAGATGGGGAAACAGTGGAAACAGTGTCAGACTTTATTTTTTTGGGCTCCAAAATCACTGCTGATGGTGACTGCAGCCATGAAATTAAAAGACGCTTACTCCTTGGAAGAAAAGTTATGTCCAACCTAGATAGCATTTTCAAAAGCAGAGACATTACTTTGCCGACAAAGGTCCGTCTAGTCAAGGCTATGGTTTTTCCTGTGGTCATGTATGGATGTGAGAGTTGGACTTGCTGGGAGGGATTGGGGGCAGGAGGAGAAGGGGACGACCGAGGATGAGATGGCTAGATGGCATCACTGACTCGATGGACATGAGTCTGAGTGAACTCTGAGAGATGGTAATGAACAGGGAGGCCTGGCGTGGGGTTGCAAAGAGTCGGACATGACTGAGCGACTGAACTGAACTGAACCAAGGACTGGGAGAAAATACTTCTGATTTTAGCTATTAAATGTAGGAATAATTTATGTTTTAGTAGATAGTTAGCTTAACTTCCTTGCCTCCTCTTTTGTTCACGTCTCTCCTTTTCTCCATTAATTCTGCTTTCTGCTTCTCCTCATCTCTTCCTTTTACCCTGTTCCCCCTTTTATATACTTCTGAGTGCCCATCATCATCTCTCTTTTCTTTTGTCTTCCCTTACCACTCTCCTCCTCCCAACTTCCCTTCCTCCATCAGAAAGTTATAATGAATGCTTACTTCATGCTGGATGTCCCAAAGCTATGGACATTAAAAACACAGTCCTGCCCTTAAAAGTGAAAGTGAAGTCGCTCAGTCGTGCCCGACTCTTTGCGACCCCATGGATAGTAGCCTGCAGCAGGCTTCTCTGTCCATGCGATTTTCAAGACAAGAGTACTGGAGTGGGTTGCCATTTCCTTCCCAAGGGTATCTTCCCAACCCAGGGATCGAACCCAGGTCTCTCACATTGTAGACGGACGCTTTACCATCTGAGCCACCAGGGAAGTCCCAACTGGGTTTGTGTCCATAACCCAAATCTCACTGGGTTATGGACACAAACAGATAATTTCAATGGCACTTTTTTCTTGTATACTAATTTCATAAAGTGGGAGCACAGGGGAGGAAGAGTCTAATTCACTTTGAGGTTCACCAGAGGGATGGAGACAAGCAGTGGAGGTGTCCAGGAAGCACCCGTCATTTTTACCAACATTTACAAAGATCCTGAGGGCATGAGAGGGAAGGATCAATTCAGGGAACTGATAGTAATTCTGCTCGTGCTAAAGCACAAAGTATTGAAGACAGAGTGAGAGATTAAATTATCATTTCATCCTGAACTAAATAGTCAGACAGTGATACCATAAAATCTATGGTATCCAGTAGTCATGGATGGATGTGAGTGAGAGTTGGACTATAAAGAAAGCTGAGCATTGAAGAATTGATGCTTTTGAACTGTGGTGTTGGAGAAAACTCTTGAGAGTCCCTTGGACTGCAAGGAGATCCAACCAGTCCATCCTAAGGAAAATCAGTCCTGAATATTCATTGGAAGGTCTGATGCTGAAGCTGAAACCCCAATACTCTGGCCAGCTAATGCGAATAACTGACTCACTGGAAAAGACCCTCATGCTGGGAAATACTGAAGGCAGAGGAGAAGGGGATGACAGACAATGAGATGGTTGGATAGCATCACTGACTCAATGGACATGAGTTTGAGCAAGCTCCAGGAGTTGGTGATAGACAGGGATACCTTGTGTGCTGCAGTCCTTGGGTCACAAACAGTTGGACTTGACTGAGTGACTGAGCTGAACTGATACCAGAAACAGTTTAGACTTGAACTACTTACATAAAGTTCTCTGAGCCTGGCTTTGCTCACCTTAAAGCATGAGTATATTGCCCATCTCATAAAGTTGTGTGATAATCTGAGAAAACACCTTATAGGATGCCAGACACAGTAGGCGCCCAGTTTGTGTTTCCCTTCCTCCATCATCATACCTTTAAGACTTAGACCTCAAATCACCCTCTAACATCTACTCTTCATTATAAGGATGTTGAAAGAATAACACTATGAGAGACATAAAATAAAGCATTAAGACTTATTTCTCTATCAATACATATCAAAGTGAATGTTTCCCCCCTTTCAGTGGTCACCACTTGGGTAATTAATAGGTTTCTCTTAACTTTAGATCATTTAACCTTGGGGAGAAAATGGCTGGAGGATGGGAGGGAAAGAAATCACCTTTCTGAGACTTTTTGCATAAGAGCGTCTCTTCCTGAGTACAGTGATCAAGGATCTTGCTACAGTTTAGTGCATCCAGAATGTTCATACTGAAAGCATTTCCTCTGGATAGTGATGCCCCTGAGAGGAATGAATTCCAGGTCAGCACATCCCTTCTTTATTAGAATTCACTGCACTTGCGTTTGAAGTCCGGTGTGACTGCCTAGCCTTTTGAACTTTTCGGAAGAGGAGGTGTTGCATGAATACCAGAAATTCTTAGATTTTTCTGCATGAGATACTTACTTGTTCAGAGAGTTTATATGTATGCCTCATCTTTCCCTCAGATGCTGTTCCCAATTCTTAGTTTCAACTATTTTTACTCCAGTTCCCCCCCCCTCCTCCCTCCCCAGATCTGGCTTCTCCATCTTATGTCTGCTTAAGATTTTAGTTTTCTGGCTATCAGCCACTCAGTCTCATTTGAAAGGAATCTTAAAACTCTGTACATTTCCCAATCAGGTGCAGAGTTTAATGTGCTGAAGTTTTCCTTAGATTGTGTTTGTTCTTCTCTTATCCCTTGTGGATGAGGACATGTGGAAAATGTTAGCTGAGGTTCACATACTGGGTTTTGGGGAGATCTGGCTGTGACATCTGTCACTATGCTGCTTGCTGCCTTAACTCAGTTGATTGGCTGGCAGACATAGAGGTATGGAGAGCGGAATTATACCCCTCTGCACAGATGTATAGGGAAAAGCAATATGAAAAATGATTATGTCCAATCCCTTCATTGCAGATGGGTAAAAAATTGAGACCGAGGACACTAGATATTCTATCCAAAATCTTACTTAGAAGCAGAGGGAATAAAAGTCTTGGTTATTTTTGTCTCTAATTTGCAACCACATTCTTTGTAAGTGTGCAGAAAAATATGTTTTGAAGGAAATAAAATACATTTTGCAGTTAGACATAAGGTCTTTGATCCCAAATCTGCTCCCTTCTGGGGAAGTGACCTTGTGGACAGCACTGTTGAATGGATTGTAAATAATCTATGTACAGCACTTTGTACATTACAGACCCTCAATAAAGTTAGCTTGACCATTGACCAGGAAGAGAATGCTTGAAAAAGAACTCTGAGTTACACACTACCAAATGGATATAGGACATGACAATCCATTGTGCTAATGGATTAGCAGAGTTATGTCTGGAAGCCTTATAAATGCTTGCTGGCAGCCTCTTCGGTAAGGGCTGATTGTACTCTGGATGTGGAAATGGATTGGTGGCATGCCTACCGTGCATTTATATTCAACAGAAAATAATCAGATTGAACTATGTAAGTTCTTCGTACTATCCTCAGAGAGAAAGGTCTTGGAATCTGGACAGGGCCAACACTTTTCTTTCCCTTGAGAGGGAATCCAGGCTACAGCCAAAACTTTTGGGAGAAGAGTAACTTTTCAGGGTATCTGGAGGCAATGTCATTCTCCCTGCAAACAACTTGTAAGTGTATCCATAGGAAAATGAATTCCTCTGGCCCTTTATCCTTCAACCTTTGCATAGGACCTGATAGTTCATGGAGCACTTTAGTGTTTATAGGCTCATTTTTCATTCTCAAAATAATCATGTTAACAGGGCAAAGAGAATTATCCTGTTTTACAAACAAGAACATTTTTCAGCAAGCATCTGCATTATTAGAGTATGTCAGAGACCCTCACAATGCATGTTCTTCAGTATTGTGTGTTACACTGTCATGCCTGTGAGCCCAGTTGCTTGTTTAAGCTTCCCTGACCTGCATCCTACCAGCTTCTCTACCACACCTCCTGCATCCATCCCTCTACCTCACATTTCAAACACAGTAACCACAATGAACACTTGACCTCAGATCACTCTACAGCTAGTTGTAGTGTGGATAAAATGAGTGAATACAGATTAAAATGTTTCAGACAGTGACCAGCTTGCAAATGGATCATAAGAAATGTTGCCTTTTTTTACTTGTTTCCTGCTCCCTGTATCTAGAAAATCCATCTAAGCCTTCTTTGCCTATCTCTCTTAAACACCCTTCAAGACATCCAGCGAGCACTTTTCTTTGGTGAAACATTCAATTACTCTTGCCTGGAAAATCCCATGGACAGAGGAGCCTGGTGGGCTGCAGTCCATGGGGTCGCGACTGAGCGACTTCACTTTCACCTTTCACTTTCACACATTGGAGAAGGAAATGGCAACCCACTCCAGTGTTCTTGCCTGGAGAATCCCAGGGACGGCGGAACCTGGTGGGCTGCCGTCTATGGGGTCGCACAGAGCTGGACACGACTGAAGCGACTTAGCAGCAGCAGCAGCAGCAGTGCTTATTATAGTTTCTAATGGTCTATTATTTTTTCCAATTTCCTTCTTGGATTTGAATATAGATCTGTTTTGTTCTGTGTCTTGTTAATATTCATATGCTTGTGTCTTTTTAGCATCTATACACTTGTGACCAGTCTAGTGTCTCTTGTTGTTGTTTAGCTGCTAAGTTGTGTCTGACTCTTTGCGACCTCGTGGACTGCAGTGCACCTTCCCTGTCCTTTGCCATCTCCTGGAGTTTTCTCAAACTCATGTCCATTGAGTCAAGTGATGCCATCCAACCATCTCATCCTCTGTTGCCCTCTTCTGCTCCTGCCTTCACTTTTTCCCAGCACTTTTGGTCTTTTCCAATGAGTCAGCCCTTTGCATCTGGTGACCGAAGTATTGGAGCTTCAGCATCAGACCTTCCAGGAAATATTCAGGACTGATTTCCTTTAAGATGACTGGTTTGATCTCCTTGTTGTCCAAGGGACTTTCAAGAGTCTTCTCTAATACCACAATTAAAAAGCATCAATTCTTCAGCACTCAGCCTTCTTTAGGGTCCAACTCTCACATCCATGCATGGCTACTGGAAAAACCATAGCTTTGACTACATGGACCTTTGTTGGCAAAGTGATGTCTCTGCTTTTTAATATGGTGTCTAGGTTTAAAATGGCTTTCCTAAGAAGCAAGCATCTTTTAATTTTGTGGCTGCAGTCACTGTCTGAGGTGATTTTGGAGCCCAAGAAAACAAAAACTGTTACTGTTTCCACTTTTCTCCTTCTATTTGCCATGAAGTGATGGGACTGGATGTCATAATCTTAGTTTCAGAAACTCCTTGGCTTGACTTAAACTATCTTTTCATCATCAGCCAAACTAGAAAGTTATTGAGAAAGAGACTGCATCTCAATCCCTTCAAATACATCTAGCCCAGGGCCTCGACTTATTGGGCATTTGATCTTTATTTTATATCAGGCCCTGATTAACTTTCTATCACAGATACCCATAAGAGTCAGACAGCCTCATGTTCCTCACAGACTTCTGTGCTGCTTTTCTCAGGCACGGAGGTCATGGCCAGATATCTTGGTATCTTCTAGTGAGAGGAACCAAATACCTTCAGTTTCCTTCCCACTGGGAGAGACAAAGTTCACAAAGTGTACATCCTCTCTTCCTTACTTCTTTCACAAGCAGAAAGTACATGCCCGGGGCTCCTTCTGTTCACCATCCCACGTTTGAGTCTTGGTACTCACTTGACTTCCCATGAAGGAGATTAATTAGCCGTGAACCCAGTTTGTGCCCAGGCTCCCTGATTTGGGTTCAGTCATGGTAGTTTTAGGACTAACTAGAGACAATACAATTGATTCAGAACATATGTGGGCTTCTCAGGAAATCCTCTGTAGAAGTCATCAATAATAATAATTAAGAAACTCTCTGCTTGTAGGTTGACATAAATATAATTACGTGAGTGATTTCGGCTTTAAACACAAATGTGCTTCCTGTTTGGGATCCCAAAACAATCTGTGAGCTATCCATCTAACTATTTCTCGTAAAAGATGTCAGGAATAGTAAAATGCTTCAAAAGATTTATGAAAAACCTGGACTTCAGGAAATGTGAAGAGTACATGCATGTTTACGTATTTTCTGTTCCCAAAACTTATCAAAAGGAACCAAAAGTGACAAAAGGATTCAGAAGAAATAAAACATTATTAACCCTGAGCCTAAGGAATGGGTACCTCCCAATAAATTACTCTGAAGAATATTTTCTAGACTTAGCTCCATTTGAATCAAACAGAAAAAAAGGACATCACTTGCTAAATTTAGGCAAGCAGAAAATTTGTCTTTGCTAGTAAACAAAGTTGACTTCTAGCTCTAAATTATTTAATTTGTTCTAGAAAGTAGTAGTCAATGACTCTTGTCAAGAAGAATAAATACATTTAAAGATGACAAAGAAGATAAAATTGTCATTATTTTCTAAGTGTACTTAGAAAAGAAAAATTAAAATCATTTTGAAAAATTAGAACAGAATTTTAATGAGTCTGATGTTTTGTAATTGACACAAGTTTTTCTTAAAAAGAGAGTGATATAAAGCTTTTAGCTCTCTGTTAATATTTAGACTTAACAATCTATATGTTTAATGAGTCCAATAAAAATATAAATTGATTTTTTTTAGAAATAAGTAGAAAAATAAGAATGGCTATCAAAGGCTGCACAATGGGACTAAAGAGACACTTAGACTAACCTAAATATTTAGGTGTGCTTTAATGCTGTGACAAATCTGTTTCATTCTGGTCTACGAATAGACAGAGTTGTTCAATAGGAGTCTCTTAAGAAACTACATATATGTGTAGACATAATATATGATAAAGAAAGCATGTCAAGTCAGTGTAGACAAGAATAATAAGGGGTGTTTGGACAACTGATTAGCCATTTGGTTAAAAAAAAAAAAAAGATTAAGCTATACCTTCTAGCTCCCATTTACCTTAAATTAATTTTTGAAGTTAAATTAAATTTTGAAGTTAAATATGAGTGTTAGAAAATAGGGCAAGGCCTATATAAGAAAAGGTGACCCAAAGTTCTTGAAAGAAAAAAATATTAATTTGACTAAATAATAATTTGAAAGGATTTCTTTGTCATAAAGCTATAATCTAAGTCAAAAGATGAACATAAAATTAGAGACAATCATTTGCAGTGTATGAAGAAAAAGGAGTTAATTTATGTGATGTATATGTATTAGGATGTTTTAAAATGTTGATGTATAAAATCACAAATCACCAAGAAAATGACTCAAATCTCAAGAGCAAACTGAAAAATGACATAACTGGGCAGTCTACATATCCAAGAATTGTGAACAATTCATGGAAACCACAAGCATGGAAAGATGGTCAGTCTCAACTATTAACTCAAAACTCTCAGCTACCACTTTTCAAAGATTACCAAAGATCAAGTAATCTGATAGTGCAGAATATTGTTGGAAAGTTGTAAAAGCATAAAGTGCTTCAGACTCTTAGTGAGGTGCTTTAAAATTATCTTTGAAACTGAATACGTTTTGATCAACAATGTTATCTTCAGAAACTGATTCTGTACGTTAAATTTATAGGAATTCAAAGTCTTTGGTAAAAGAATATACAGTGTTGTTCTATTTGTGTATACTTATAGGGTATGTCTTAATTAGGTAAATGACATCAACCTATAGACCACAAGAACTTACCACAACAGAAGTTCATTTCTCACTCATGTAGTCAATGTGGGTATTCTTGATTGGTGGGGGACACTCTCCCAAATAGTAATTCAGGGATATGACTTAATTCCATTATGTGACTCCAATCATCTTTAATCTTGGACTTCTAAGGTCTCCAAAAGAAAGGGGAGAAAATGTAGCCACAGATGTTAATCATCAAGTGAGGATGAGGCTTATGTAAATTCTATCTACATTCCATTGGCCAGATATCAGTTGTATGGCAACACCCACTCACATGGGAATCTATTAGACAATGTAACCTACTTGTTCACTCAGAGGCAAAGGAAACAGATTTGACAAATAACTCTCCAACTGGATCCACAATTACTAATAGGAAACTAGTTAAAAAGACTACTTGTTGTTGTTGTTTAGTTGCTAAGTTGTGTCCACCTCCTTACCACCTCATGGACTGTCACCAAACAGGCTTCTCTGTCCATGGGATTCTCCAGGCAAGAATACTGGAGTGTGTTGCCATTTCTTTCTTCAGGGAATCTTCCCAATCCAGGGATCAAACCCACATCTACTGCTTGGCAGGCAGATTCCTTACCACTGAATCACCAGGGAAGCTCTAAAAGAAATATATATCACAACTCTAAAATGAAGTAACATATATCTGTAAGAAAAAAGATCTATATTTGCATATACCAACATGGAATAGTCTCCAAGATATGTTGTAACAAAAGCAAAGTAAAAAAGTGTATGAGTAGGGTTAAGAAAAGTTAATTTAAATAATTACAAAATAAATTGTTCTATTTAACTTGCTAAACAGATGAATGACAGAGAGATCATCAAAGCAATGCTAAGAATGAAGAGCAGAGCAGGAACCCTGTGGCCCTGAAGTGCCCAGCATCTCTGACAGTGAGCTGAAACTCACTGTCGAGTTGGAGGAGAACATGATGGCAGAGGAGTGGGTGGACGTGGAGTACATCTCTCTCCACGTATACATCGGAAATACCCCTTCAGACACACAAGTGTGTGCAGAACACCAGCTGAGAGTGGACAGGAGTACCTGACCAGAGGAAAGGAATATATAGACCCACGGAAAACTCGGTAGGAGGAACTAGTGGGGAAACAGAAGTGTTAGTAGGACTGAAACTGCCCTCGGTGGGCGGGGTAACTGAAACAGGGGTCCGATCCCCACATCGGGGCAATTGTCTGAGTCAGAGGAGAAACATCTAAGGCTGAGAGTGAAACAGCTGATCTGTGGCAGCCTAAATGGAATAAGAATCAGAAAGTCCTTGCCGCAGCCATACATGCCCCGGACAGGGATGCAGGTCCGCGGGAAGGTGCAGGGGCTGGAGTTTAGGGATTGTGGAGTGTTCCTAGAGCCAGGGCTGCTGTTAACTGTGGACAGATGGATCGAGGGGAGGTGAGGGAGGAAATTGTGGTGGGAAATGCCCGTGGAGGAAAGCTGAGCAGCCATGGAAGCAAGGCGATGCTGCTGAGTCACACATAGCAGGTAGAGCCCTCACCAAAGCCTCTCTCCCCCAACACCCCAGCATCTGCAGCTGAACAAGAGAGAGACTGGCCCGTCAAATGCCTGACGCACTGAACTACAGAGCAGGACCCCAACCCAGGATGCTTCTTTAACTGCCTGATGTGGAAATACAGAGAAGGACCCCAGCCAGGGTGCCCCTCTATGTACCTGATGCACCAAACAGAGAAGGATCCCAGGCAAGGGAGCCCTCTAAGTGCCTGAATGGGCGGAGCTACAGAGAAAGACTGGCCAAAGAGGCCTTCTGATCGCCAGATACAAAAGGCTGGAAAAAAGACTCTGATAGGGCCATAACTCCTGTGGCTGAGGCAGTCCATGTCGCTGCACACTTGGTGCAACCAGGGTCCCTGCAAGCCAAGCAGCTGCGCCACCTTCATGCTCAAACTCTCACTGGGGCAGAACTGCCATGGGCAAAAAAAATCTTGCATCTACACACACAGGGTTGCTTCGTTAGTGTCTGACTCTTTGAGGCCCGGTGGACTGTGGCCTGCCAGGCTTCTCTGTCAGGGAGGGGTTCTCCAGGCAAGAATACTGGAGCGTATTGGCCAATACTGGTTGCCATACCCTTCTAGAGCACTCTGTTTCCTGCTGCCCTGGCTGCCAACTGCCCTGAGTACCTGGTGCTGCCAGAAACCCTGCGACCCAAGCAGCTGCACCGCCTCCACACCTGGCCCTCACAGGGGCAAACCCAAGTCCTCCAAGGCAGCCTCAGGAGCAAACCCCAGTGGACGACCCACATGCAAAGGTGGAAATAAAACCACAATTGAAACCCAGGGGCAGTATGGCTAAGAAAGAAGACCCAAAACCTTCCCACCAGCTGTACAAACTGCAGATTAAATCCACACAATCAACTAGGGAGACTCTTGTCTATGGAATATATAAAAGCTCATTGAGAGCTCCCACAAAAGAAAACACATCAGTTATGATAGCTGGGACATTGGAGGCAGGAACACAGAGGAGGAGGACCAGATTAGAATCTGAGCTGCCCCCACAGCAGGTCCAGAGATCAGCACAGTGTTGGAGGGCATCCTAGGGAGGTGAGGTGGACTGTGACTCCCAGTGAGGGAAAGGACTCTAACAGCAGAGACTCAAGAAAAACATTTATTATTCTTAAGTTTTCACTTGTTCTGTAGATTCTTTTTGATTTTTTCCTTTTTTTCCTTTTATCTTCCCTCTGTTGTAGTTGTTGATTTTATTGCCACTATGAAATCTACTTAAGCTTTTGAGCTTTTTTTTTTTTCTTAGTCACATTTTTTAATATTGTCATAAACTTCTTGGGCTTTTGCAGTTCTGTGCAATTTTCCTTTTTTTTCTCTTTTTTAATTTTAATTTTTAAAACTTATTATTTCTACATTTATTCCTTTGTTTGCTTTTCCTACTGTTCTTTTCCCCTTGCAGTTAATCTTTAATGTATATAAATCTTTATATACCTCTATTTAACTTTGCATATCTATTCTTTCTT
The DNA here is from genome assembly GCA_006410635.1 of Cephalophus harveyi. NCBI lineage: Eukaryota > Metazoa > Chordata > Mammalia > Artiodactyla > Bovidae > Cephalophus > Cephalophus harveyi. Next base: position 91,560 of record SJYT01047716.1, read on the forward strand.
TCTTTCCTTTCCTCTCAACATATTTGTTAGTTTTGTTTTCATTGCTTTATTCTCCACTTGGCACCTTGCTTTAGTTTTGTTTTCTAGTTTGTGCTTTAATTAGTTTTGTTCTGGTAGATATAATTTTGGATTTCGTTTGCTGGGTCAATCTATTGTACTTTATTTTTGTTGGACTCTTGATTTTGCTTAAAGAGTCAGACACGACTGAGCGACTGAACTGAACTGATATAAGCATATGTGTATATGTATATGTGTATATTCAGTCATAGCTTTTTATTGTTGCTATAAACCTCTGCTTCTATGTTGGGCTTTTGCACTTCTGTGGAGTTTTCCTTTTTCTCTTTCTTCTTCTATTTTTTTTTTCCTCTTTACTCTTTTTTATAATATTATTTTTTAATTTTTAAAAACCTATTATATTTTTTCTACTTTTATTCCTTTGTTTGCCTTCTGTACTGTTCTTTTTCCCTTGCAGTTAATCTTAAATGTATATAAGTCTCATCTACCTCTATTTAACTTTGCATATCTATTCTCTCTTTTACTTCTTTCCTTTTCTCTCAACGTATTTTTTTTTTCTTCTGTTGCTTTAGCTTTATTCCCCACTTGACACTTTGCTTAAGTTTTGTTTTCCAGTTTGTGCTTCAGTTAGTTTTTTTCTTAAGTGGTAAATATAATTTTTGATTTCCTTTTTTCGCCAGGTCAGTCTACTATACTTTATATTTGCTGGACTATTTTGATTTTGCTTATGGGTGTATAAGTGTATATTCCACTATATTAATTATTATTTGCTTGATTTTGTAACTGCCATTTGTCTGGGGTTCATCTTTGATTTCTTGTTTTTGGATATTTGTTATAATCGTACTTAATGCCATAAAAAACTGCTTGTTGAATCTTTGTTCCTGACCAGAGATCAAGCCCTGAGCCTTTGGAGATGGAACACTGACTCGAAGACCCTAGATTACTAGAGAACTAACCCTGCTGCTGCTGCTGCTGCTGCTAAGTCACTTCAGTCATGTCCGACTCTGTGCGACCCCATAGACGGCAGCCCACCAGGCTCCCCCATTCCTGGGATTCTCCAGGCAAGAACACTGGAGTGGGTTGCCATTTCCTTCTCCAATGCATGAAAGTGAAAAGTGAAAGTAAAGTCGTTCAGTCATGTCTGACTCTTTGCGACCCCGTGGACTGCAGCCTACCAGGCTCCTCTGCCCATGGGATTTTCCAGGCAAGAGTACTGGAGTGGGGTGCCATTGCCTATAGTGAGAACTCACACAAGGGAAACCACTTGAATATGAAACCGGGCATCACCCAACCACCAATAGCAGCCCATGCAGGATGCCTCCTCTAAACAGCAAACAAAACAAAAATACAAACCCAATCATCAGCAGACAGGATTATCACCTCATGCAGCCTTGCAGCTTAGAGGAAAAGCAAACAAACAAGCAAAACTCAGCACCAATCTCACCCTATACCGTGGTTTCACAAAACACTGGACCAACGTTAGGAGGGCAGAAACCAAAAGGAACAAAGAATTCAACCTTGAAGCCTGGGAGAAGGGGACCTCAAAAACAATAAGTTAAAAAAATAATAATGAAAAGGCAGAGAGAATCAACTAACAAAGATCTAGAAGAATTAAAGAATAAACATACGGAGACAAACAACACAATTACTGAAATTAAAAATACTCTAGAAGAAATCAATAGCAGAATATCTGAAATAGAAGGACAAATTAGTGAGCTCGAAGCTGCTACTGCTACTGCTAAGTCACTTCAGTCGTGTCCGACTCTGTGTGACCCCATAGACAGCAGCCCACCAGGCTCTCCTGTCCCTGGGATTCTCCAGGCAAGAACACTGGAGTGGGTTGCCATTTCCTTCTCCAATGCACAGATACATTAAAAAAAAATCTCATTCACTAGAACTAGGGTATTATTATAATTTGTGGCATAATTATTAATAAGCAATTATTACCTCATATATTCTATCATTCATTGAACATAGTAATTCCGAGATCACTTTAGGTGTTAAATGACATACATATTCCTTCATATTTAGCTGGAAGCTAAAATGGTGGAAATAATGTCTTTAGAGCAGAATAAAGTAAAAAGAATGAAAAGAACTGAGGATAGTCTCAGAGACCTCAGGGATAATATCAAACGCACCAACATTTGAATTATAGGGGTCCTAGAAGAAGAAGAGAAAAAGAAAGGATATGAGAAAATTTTTGAAGAGATTACAGTTGAAAATTCCCCCAACATGGAAAAGGAAAGAGTCAATCAAGTCCAAGAGGCACAAAGAGGATAAACCCAAGGAGAAACATGCCAAAACACATATTTATCAAACAAAGACTAAATACAAAGAAAGAACATTAAAAGCTGCAAGGGAAAATCAACAAATAAAATACAAAAGAAACCCTGTATGCTTCATAGCTGACCTTTCAGCAGAAACTCTGCAGGCCAGAAGGTAATGACAGGATGTGTTTAAAGTACTGAAAGGGAAAAATCTACAATCAAGATTACTGTACCCGGCAAGGATCTCATTCAAAATTGATGCAGAAATAAAAAGCTTTTCAGACAAGCAAAAGTTAAGATAATTCAGTACCACCAAATCAGCTTGACAACAACAATTTACATAGTGAAGAAATACAAAAGAAGAAAAAAGATCTACAAAATCAACATCAAACAATAAAGAAAATGACAATAGAAACATGCATGTGTGTGTGCATGCTTAGTCATTTCTGTCGTGTCCAACTACCTGCGACGCTATGGACCATGGCCTGGCAGGCTCCTCTGTCCATGGGATTGTCCAGGCAAGAATACTGGAGTGGGTTGCCATATCTTTCCCCAGGAAATAGGAACATATATATCAATAATTACTTTAAATATAAATGGATTAAATGCTCCAACCAAAAGACACAGACTGGCTGACTGGATACAAAAATAAGACACATATATATGTTGTCTACAAGAAACCCACTTCAGACCTAAAGACACATATAGACTGAAAGTTAGAGGATGGAAAAATATATCCATGCAAATAGGAAGCAAAAGAAAGCTGGAGTAGCAATCCTCATATCAGACAAATTAGACCTTAAAATGAAGAAGATTATAAGTGATAAGGAAGGACACTACATAATGGTCAAGGGATAAATCCAAGAGGAAGACATAACAATTGTAAGTATCTATGAAACCAACATAGGAGAACCTCAATACATAAGACAAACACTAACAGACACCAGGAGAAAATCAGACAAATTAGACCTTAAAATGAAGAAGATTATAAGTGATAAGGAAGGACACTACATAATGGTCAAGGGATAAATCCAAGAGGAAGACATAACAATTGTAAGTATCTATGAAACCAACATAGGAGAACCTCAATACATAAGACAAACACTAACAGACACCAGGAGAATTTAACACCCCACTCACACCAATGGACAGATCATCAAAACAGAAAATTAATAAGGAAACACAAATCTTAAATGATACATTAGATGAGATGGATCTCATTGATATCTTCAGGACATTCAATCCAGATGCAGAAGAATACACCTTCTTCTCAAGTGCACATGGAACATTCTCCAGGACAGACCATATCTTGGGTCACCAATCAAGCTCAGTAAATTTAGGAAAATTGAAATCATATCAAGCATCTTCTCCGACAATAATGCTATGAGACTAGATATCAATTACAAGAAAAAAAAAACTGTAAGAACCACAACACATGGAGATTAAACAACACATTTCTAAATAACCAACAGGTTACTGAAGAAATCAAAAGGGAAATAAAAAAATTTCTAGAAACGAATGATGATGAAAATATGACAACTCAAAACCTATGGGATGCAGCAGAAGCAGTCCTAAGAGGGAAGCAATACAATCCTACCTCAAGAAACAAGAAAAAGATTGAATAGACAACTGAACTTAACATGTAAAACAACTGGAAACAGAAAAACAACAACAACAAAAAACCCCCCAAAATTAGTAGAAGGAATGAAATCATAAATATCCAAGTAGAAATAAATGGAAAAAAAAGAGAAAGAAACAATAGTAAAGATTAATAAAACTAAAAGCTGGTTCTTTGAGAAGATAAACAAAACTGGCAAGCCGTTAGCCAAGAGAGGCAAAAAAAATAAAGGAGAAAAGGAAAGATAAGCATCTGAATGCAGAGTACCAAAAAATAGCAAGAAGAGATAAGGAAGCCTTCTTCAGCGATGAATGCAAAGATATACAAGAAAACAACAGAATGGGAAAGACTAGAGATCTCTTCAAGAAAATTAGAGATACCAAGGGAACATTTCATGCAAAGATGGGCTCAATAAAGGACAGAAATCGTATGGAGCTAACAGAAGCAGAAGATGTTAAGAAGAGGTGGCAAGAATACACAGAACTGTACAAAAAAGATCTTCATGACCCAGATAATCACGATGATGTGATCACTCATCTAGAGCCAGACATCCTGGAATGTGAAGTCAAGTGGGCCTTAGAAAGCATCACTATGAACAAAGCTAGTGGAGGTGATGGAATTCCAGTGGAGCTGTTTCAAATCCTGAAAGATGATGCTGTGAAAGTGCTGTACTCAATATGCCAGCAAATTTGGAAAACTCGGCAGTGGCCACAGGACTGGAAAAGGTCAGTTTTCATTCCAATCTCAAAGAAAGACAATGCAAAAGAATGCTCAAACTACCACACAATTGCATTCATCTCACATGCTAGTAAAGTAATGCTCAAAATTCTCCAAGCGAGGCTTCAGCAATATGTGAACCGTGAACTCCCTGATGTTCAAGCTGGCTTTAGAAAAGGCAGAGGAACCAGAGATCAAATTGCCAACATCTGCTGGATCATGGAAAAAGCAAGAGAGTTCCAGAAAAACATCTATTTCTGCTTTATTGACTATGCCAAAGCCTTTGACT
>SJYT01047716.1:97764-109703 GCA_006410635.1 Cephalophus harveyi
AAAAAAAAAAAAAAAAAGAGAGAAGAATCAAATCAAAATTAGAAATGAAAAGGGAGAAGTTGCAACAGACAATGCAGAAATACAAAGTATTATAAGAGACTACTATGAACAACTATACGGCAATAAAATGGATAACCTGGAAGAAATGGACAGATTCTTAGAAAAGCTCAATCTTCCAAGACTGAACCAGGAAGAAATAGAAACGGTGAAAAACCCAAGCACTGAAATTGAAGCTGTGATCAAAAATCTCCCCTACAGCAAAAGCCCAGGACCACGTGGCTTCAGAGGAGAATTCTTTTTTTTTTAATATAAATTTATCTATTTTAATTGGAGGTTAATTACTTTACAATATTGTATTGGTTTTGCCATACATCAACATGAATCCGCCACAGGTATACATGTGTTCCCCATCCTGAACCCCCCTCCCTCCTCCCTCCCTATACCATCCCTCTGGGTCATCTCAGTGCACCAGCCCCAAGCATCCAGTCTTCTCTAAATGTTTGATAGAATTCTCCTTCATTCTATCAAACATTTAGAGAAGAGCTAATGTCTATCCTTTTAAAACTCTTTCAAAAAATTGCAGAGGAAAGAATACTTCCAAACTCATTCTACAAGGCCACCATCACCCTGATACCAAAACCAAACAAAGACAACACAAGAAGAAAAAACTACAGGCCAATATCACTGATGAAAATAGATGCAAAATTCCTCAACAAAATTTTAGCAAACAGATTTCAGCAACACATCAAGAAGCTCATACACCATGATGAAGTTGGGTTTATCCCAGAAATGCAAGGATTCTTCAATATATGCAAATCAATAAATTGAAAGATAAAAACCATATGATAATCTCAATAGATTCAGAAAAAGCCTTTGACAAAATTCTGCACCCATTTATGATTCAGCTCAGTTCAGTTCAGTCACTCAGTTGTGTCTGACTCTTTGTGACCCCATGAACCGCAGCATGCCAGGCCTACCTGTCCATCACCAACTACAGGAGTCAACTCAAACCCACGTCCATTGAGTCAGTGATTCCATCCAACCATCTCATCCTCTGTCATCCCTTTCTCCTCCTGCCCTCAATCTTTCCCAGCATCAGTATATTTTCAGATGAGTCAGCTCTTTGCATCAGGTGGCCAAAGTATTGGAGTTTCAGCTTCAAAACCAGTCCTACCAATGAACACCCAGGACTGATCTCCTTTAGGATGTACTGGTTGGACCTACTTGCAGTCCAGGGGACTCTCAAGAGTCTTCTCCGACACCACAGTTCAAAAGCCTCAATTCTTCAGCGCTCAGCTTTCTTCACAGTCCAACTCTTACATCCATACATGACCACTGGAAAAACCATAGCCTTGACTAGACAGACCTTTGTTGACATAGTAATGTCTCTGCTTTTTAATATGCTGTCTAGGTCAGAGAAGGCGATGGCACCCTACTCCAGTATTCTTGCCTGGAAAATCCTATGGATGGAGGAGCCTGATAGGCTGCAGTCCATGGGATCACAAAGAGTCAGAAACAACTTCACTTTCACACATTGGAGAAGGAAATGGAAACACACTCCAGTGTTCTTGCCTGGAGAATCCCAGGGACGGGGGAGTCTGGTGGGCTGCTGTCTATGGGGTCACACAGAGTTGGACACGACTGAAGCGACTTAGCAGCAGCAGCAGCAGCAGGTTGGTCATAACTTTCCTTCCAAGGAGTAAGCGTCTTTTAATTTCATGGCTGCAATCACCATCTGCAGTTATTTTAGTGCCCTGAAAAATAAACTCAGCTATTGTTTCCACTGTTTCCCCATCTATTTGCCATGAAGTGATGGGACTGGATGCCATGATCTTCGTTTTCTGATTGTTGAGCTTTAAGCCAACTTTTTCACTCTTCACTTTCACTTTCATCAAGAGGCTCTTCAGTTCTTCTTCACTTTCTGCCATAAGGGTGGTGTCATCTGCATATCTGAGGTTATTGATATTTCTCCTGGCAGTATTAAAACTCTTCAAAAAATGGGCATAGAAAGAATCTACCTCAGAATAGTAAAGGCCATATATGATAAGCCCACAACAAACATTATTCTCGATGGTGAAAAACTGAAAGCATTTCCCCTAAGATCAGGAACAAGACAAGGGTGTCCACTTTCCCTACTATTATTCAATATATTTTTTTAAGTCCTAGCTACAGCAGTCAGAGAAGGAAAAGAAAAAGAATCCAGATTGGAGAAGAAGAATAAAGCTCTCACTGTTTGCAGATGAGATGATACTGTACTTATAAAACCCTAAAGATATTATCAGAAAATTACTAGAGCTAATCAGTGAATTTAGCAAAGTTGCAGAATATAAAATTAATAAATAGAAATCATTTGTATTTCTATATACGAACAATGAGAAATCAGAAAGAGAAATTAAGGAATCAATCCTATTCACCATTACAACAAACAGAATTAAATATCTAGGAATAAACTTACCTAAGGAGACAAAAGAAGTACACAGAAAATTATAAGACACTAATGAAAGAAATCGAAGACAACATAAACAGATGGAGAGATATTCCATGTTCCCGGGTAGGAAGAATCAATATTGTGAAAATGACTATACTACCAATCACTGTCTACAGAGTCAATGTGATCCCTATCATATTACCAATGGCATTTTCCACAGAACTAGAATAAAAATTTTCACAATTCATATGGAAACACAAAAGACCTGAGTAGCCAAAGCAGTCTTGAGAAAGAAGAATGGAGCTGGAAGAATCAAGCTTCCTGACTTCAGACTATACTACAAAGCCACAGTCATCAAGACAGTATGGTACTGGCACAAACACAGAAATATAGACCATGAAATAACATAGAAAGCCCAGAAATAAACCCATGCACCTATGGGTACCTTATTTTTGACAAAGGAGGCAAGAATACACAATGAGACAAAGACAGCCTCTTCAATAAATGGTGCTGGGAAAACTGGACAGCTACATGTGAAAGAATAAAATTAGAACACTTCCTAACTCCATACACAAAGATAAACTCAAAATGGATTGAAGACCTAAATATAGGACCTGAAACTATAAAACTCTTCGAGGAAAACATAGGCAGAACACTCGGTGACGTAAATCAAAGCAAGATCCTCTATGACCCACCTCCTAGACTAACAGAAATAAAAACAAAAGTACACAAGTGGAACCTGATTAAACTTAAAAGCTTTTGCATAGCACGTTCAGTTCAGTCGCTCAGTTGTGTCCAACTCTTTGCGACCCCATGAATCACAGAACACCAGGCCTCCCTGTCCATCACCAACTCCCAGAGTTCACTCAGACACACGTCCATCGAGTCAGTGATGCCATCCAGCCATCTCACCTTCTGTTGTCCCCTTCTCCTCCTGCCCCCAATCCCTCCCAGCATCAGAGTCTTTTCCAGTGAGTCAACTGTTCACATGAGGTGGGCAAAGTACTGGAGTTTCAGCTTTAGCATCATTCCTTCCAAAGAAATCCCAGGGCTGAGCTCCTTCAGAATGAACTAGTTGGATCTCCTTGCAGTCCAAGGGACTCTCAAGAGTCTTCTCCAACACCACAGTTCAAAAGCATCAATTCTTTGGTGCTCAGCCTTCTTCACAGTCCAACTCTCACATCCATACATAACCACTGGAAAAACCATAGCCTTGACTAGACGGACCTTAGTCGGCAAAGTAACATCTCTGCTTTTGAATATACAGTCTAGTTTGGTCATAACTTTTCTTCCAAGGAGTAAGTGTCTTTTAATTTCATGGCTGCAATCACCATCTGCAGTGATTTTGGAGCCCAAAAAAATAAAGTCTGACAATGTTTCCACTGTTTCCCCATCTATTTCCCATGAAGTGATGGGACCAGATGCCATGATCTTCGTTATAGCAAAGGAAACACTAAAAAGATGAAAAGACAATGCTCAGAATAGGAGAACATAATAGGAAATGAAACAACTGACAAAGGATTAATTTCCAAAATATACAAGCAGCTCATACAACTCAATGCCAGAAAAACAAACAACCCAACCAAAAAGTGGGAAAAAGACCTAAACAGACATTTCTCCAAAGAAGACATACAGATTGGTAACAAACGCATGAAAAGATGTTCAGCATCACTCATTATCAGAGAAAATCCATTCAAAACTACAATGAGATATCACCTCACACCAGTCAAATGGCCATCATCAGAAGGTCTACAAACAATAAATGCTGGAGAGTGTGTGGAGTAAAGGGAACATTCTTGCCCTGTTAGTGGGAATGTAAACTGATGTAGCCACTGTGGAGGACAGTATGGAGACTCCTTAAAACACTAGAAATAAAATCACCATATGACCCAGCAATCCCACTCCTAGGCATATACCCTGAGGAAACCAAAATTGAAAAAGATACATGTATCCCATTGTTCAATGCAGCACTATTTACAATAGCTAGAACATGGAAGCAACCTAGATGTCTATCAACAGATGAATGAATAAAGAAGTTGTGGTACATATACAAAATGGAATATTCAGTTCAGTTCAGTCACTCAGTCGAGTCCGACTCTGCGACCCCATGAATTGCAGCACGCCAGGCCTCCCTGTCCATCACCAACTCCCGGAGTTCACTCAGACTCACGTCCATCGAGTCGGTGATTCCATCCAGCCATCTCATCCTCTGTTGTCCCCTTCTCCTCCTGCCCCTAATTCCTCCCAGCATCAGAGTCTTTTCCAATGAGTCATTACTCAGCCATAAAAAGGAACACATCTGAGTCAGTTCTGATGAGGTGGATGCACCTCACAACCTATTACACAGAATGAAATAAGTCAGAAAGAGAAAGATAAATATCATATTCTAATGCACATATACAGAATCTAGAAAAATGGTACTGAAGAATTTATTTACAGGACAACAATGGAGAAACAGACATAAAGAATAGACTCATGCACATGAAAGAAGAGGGTGAGATATAAGGAAAGAGTAACATGGAAACTTACATTACCATATGTAAAATAGATAGTCAATGGGAATTTTCTCTATGGTTCAGGAAATTCAAACAGGGGCTCTGTATCTATCTAGGGGGGTAGAATGTGGCCTGAGATGGGATGGAGGTTCAAAAGGGAGGGGTATATGTATACTCTTGGCTGATTCATGTTGAGGTTTTACAGAAAACAACAAAATTCTGTAAAGCAAGTATCCTTCAATTAAAAAAAAATTAAAAGAACAAAAAGGAATGAAGAGATTAAAGTATGCTCATATGCTCCATAAGACAACATAAGACATTTGTAAATCTAGGGGAAAATTCCAAAATGTCTTAAGAAGCAGAAAAATTGAATAGATCAATGATAATGAAATTAGAAAGATGATTAAAGGTATACTCAGGAAAATAGGTGTATCTGAGCAATGCAGTTTCATAGTTGAGTTCCATATAACCTTTAAAGAACACATGCTTAAAGAAAAATACATCATTATTTAAACAAAAACACAAAGGTAGGAACATTTGTGAGGTACATTACTGTGGTTAAAATTTTTTTTGGATGAATATACAAAATGTTTGATAAAGAGACATTTATGGAATCAGGGTCTATCAATCCAAAAGGAAAGAAAAAATTTGCTTGTGTATCACATTACACTCCTGGGTTTGCTTTTTCCTCTATTTTGAAAACAATTTTCACGCAATCAGTTCAGTTCAGTTGCTCAGTCACGTCCAGCTGAGCAATAGCCATTTGACTGGTGTGATTCCATGGACTGCAGCTTGCAAGGCCTCCCTGTCCATCACCAACTCCTGGAGTTTACTCAAACTCATGTCCATCGTGTTGGTGATACCATCCAACCATCTCATCCTCTGTCATACCCTTCCCCTCCCACCCTCAATCTTTCACAGCATCAGGGTCTTTTCTAGTGAGTCAGTTCTTTGCATCAGGTGGCCAAAGTATTGGAGTTTCAGTTTCAATATTCAGGATTGATTTCCATTAGGATGGACTGGTTGGATCTCCTTGCAGTCCAAGGGACTCTCAAGAGTCTTCTCCAACACCACAGTTCAAAAGCATCAGTTCTTCTGTACTCAGCTTTCTTTATAGTCCAACTCTCACATCCATACATGACTACTGGAAAAACCATAGCCTTGACTAGATGGACCTTTGTTGGCAAAGTAATGTCTCTGGTTTTTAATGTGCTGTCTAGGTTTGTCATAACTTTTCTTCTAAGGAGCAAGTGTCTTTTAATTTCATGGCTGCAATCACCATCTGCAGTGATTTTGGAGTCCCCCAAAATAAAGTCTCTCACTGTTTCCCATCTATTTGTCATGAAGTGATGGGACCAGATGCCATGATCTTAGTTTTCTGAATGTTGAGCTTTAAGCCAACTTTTTCACTCTCCTCTTTCACTTTCATCAAGAGGCTCTTTAGTTCTTTGCTTTCTGCCATAAGGGTGGTGTCATCTGTATATCCAAGGTTATTGATATTTCTCCCAGCAGACTTGATTCCAGCTTGTGCTTCATCTAGTCCAGCATTTCTCATCATGTACTCTGCATATAAGTTAAATAAGCAGGGTGACAATATGCAGCCTTGATGTATTCCTTTCCCTTTTGGAACCAGACTGTTGTTCCATGTCCAGTTCTAACTGTTGCTTCTTAACCTGCATACAGATTTCTCAGAGGCAGGTCAGGTGGTCTGGTATTCCCATCTCTTTCAGAATTTTCCACAGTTTGTGGTGAGCCACAGAGTCAAAGTCTTTGGCATAGTCAATAAAGCAGAAATAGATGTTTTTCTGGAACTCTCTTGCTTTTTTGATAATCCAGCGAATGTTGGCAATTTGATCTCTGGTTCCTCTGCCTTTTCTAACTCCAGCTAGGACATTTGGAAGTTCATGAATTTTGAGCATTACTTTACTAGTGTGTGAGATGAGTGCAATTGTGTGGTAGTTTGAGCATTTTTTGGCATTGCCTTTCTTTGGGATTGGAATGAAAACAGACCTTTTCCAGTCCTGTGGCCACTGCTGAGTTTTCCAAATTTGCTGGCATATTGAATGAAGCACTTTCACAGCATCATCTTTCAGGATTTGAAATAACTCAACTGGAATTGCATGCAATAATAATTAAAAAAAGAATTAAGATAATGTGAACAGATAATATCTGTTCTTCCTAATTTTGAGCCCAGGCCTGTGTGCTGGAGTAGGTGAGTGAGTCTGGAAGACCTAAGTATTATTATGTGTGGAAGGTAAATCTATTTGTTCCCTTCTAGTAACGATTTTACATTCTTCTTTAGTTATATAACATTCACTTGTGGACTATTGCTGATCTTTCTCTGTCCATAGGATTTGCCAGCAAAAATATTGAAGTGCGTTGTCATTTTCTTCTCCAGGGGATCTTCCCAACCCAGGGACTGAACCCACATCTCCGGCTTGGCAGGAGGATTCTTTACCACTGAGCGAACTGGGAAGTTTGACCTTCATTTTCAGCTGGTCATATTGCCACCTAGGTATGTGTGTGTGTGTCCAGTCATGTCTGATTCTTTGAGACCCCATGGACTGTAGCCTGGAAGCCTCCTCTGTCCATGGTATTTTCTGGGCAAGAATACTGGAGTGGGTTGCCATTTCCTCCACCAGGGTATAAGACTATAATTTCCCGCTCCCTTTTATATAAATGATGGCCATTATTGAAGATATTTTCATTAAAATCAAGTTACATGCTTTGTGTCACTTTGGAGGATTCTTCTTAAAAGGAGGGACAAGTTTCTTCTTCCCTATTTTCCATTTTGCTGCCTGAAAGGCAGGCATTGTTAGCTGAAGGACACATAGCCATTTTGAATCATGTAGTTAAACCACATCCAAAAGATGGGAGATAGGGGAAGCCTGACCTTGATATCCTGGAGCTAATTTATAAAACCTGGAATAGATCATTTTGGACTGTTCAACAGAGTCCAAAGCTTTTGTATTGTTTTATAGGGAAATCATTTTCCTCCTGTATCACCAATAAGGTTGTCATGCTAAATCAGAGATCATATGAATGTGTATTTTTTCCCCCCAATTCAGATTGCAAAATCAAGATAAAAACATGAAAGTAAGGCTAGGTCTGGAGAGAATTTAAAGAAATAATCTAAGAGTTAATTTTGTAATTTCAGATCTATTTAAGTAAATAGTGAAGGTGAATTCCATGAGGGCTGCTCACCATGTGATTGGCAATGAAGAATTCTGAAAACCTGAAAGGAGCTACTCTTTCCCGCAAAACAGACGATTCCACTGAGAAAAGTGTTTCTACATATTTTAAAAGAAAGACTATGCTTCCTCACAGTTTCCGCTTCACTTCAGGTATCTGACTAAATCTTGTACACAAAACATCAACAGCCAACTTTCTATCCTAGATTCAAAGACGAAATGTCAAGTAGAGAGTGGATAAGCAGAGTATGAATCTGGTCCCAACATTTCATGGCAAATAAAAAGGGAAAAAATGGAAGTAGTGACAGATATTTTTTTCCCCCTTTGGGCTCCAAAATCACTGCAGATGGTGATTGCAACCATGAAATTAAAAGATGCTTGCTCCTTGGAAGGAAAGCTATGACAGACAAAGACAGCGTATTAAAAAGCAGAGACATCACCTTGCTGACAAAGGTCTGCCTAGTCAAAGCTATGGTTTTTCCAGTAGTCATGTATGAATGTGAGAGTTGGACCATAAAGAAGCCTGAGGACCAAAGAATTGATCCTTTCTAATTGTGGTATTGGAGAAGACTCTTGTGGGTCCCTTGGACTGCAAGGAGATCAAACCAGTCAATCCTAAAGGAAATCAATGCTGAATATTCACTGGAAGGACTGATGCTGAAGCTCAAACTCCAATACCTTGGCCACCTGATGCAAAGAGCTGATTCACCGGAAAAGACCCTGATGGTGGGAAAGATTGAAGGCAAAAGGAGAATGGGATGGCAGAGGATGAGATGGTTAGATAGTATTAATGACTCAAAGGACGTAAATTTGAGCAAACTCCAGGAGATAGTGGAAGACAGAGGAGCTTGGTGTGCTGCAGTCCATAAGGTCACAGTTGGACATGACTTAGTGACTGAGGAACAACAAAGCAGAGTATGTGCAGTAGATTGCTGGGACTAATTTTGTATAGCACTTGAAAATCACTTTGCATTTTTCCCTCATACTGTTAGCACCATATTGACTAGGGCTATATTAAGGCTACAGACATTAATTTCTACAAAAATCCCCTGATCAATAATGTGAAAATATTCAAAATAATAGATACTGGACTTTTCTACATTCCTGAGACTATGTTGAATGCTCAGATTATTTAATCCATATAATCATAAGAGTTATCTCTTATTGTTATTACCCTTATTTAGGTTGGGAATATTGTGATATAAAGCTGGGCTAGAGACCTAACCCAAATAATACAACGATATATAGCAAAGATAGTATTCGGGCATTGGTATGACCCCAAATCCTCACTTTTACACTGTGTTGACACTTAAAGCATCTGTAAATAATGCATTGTGTAACAGGACAGTTAAGTTAGTGTGCAAAAGAGGCAAAAATCATGGACATAGACAGTGAGGTGTAGCCTTGATGAAAAAGCATTTAGTCCTAAATGCTTCAAGTATTCAATGCCAGATGACACAGATGTTTCCAGAACCAAGTCTACAGACCAAGCACTGGAAAGCACATCACATACAATCTTAAGCTTGGACTCAGCACAGCCCAAACCCAAAGCCATTCCAGGACCAGAATTATAGAAGCACCTTTTAAATATTTGTTGAATAAATGAAGAAATAAGTGAAGGAATGAATAGATGAAAATCTGATGGCTGAACTTTCCCTGTTTCCTGTATGTATTAGTGCCTTATTTATTATTATGACCATGACTAGGCCTCCCAAGAATGGGTTATTCATGAACCAAAAGTGTATAGATAAAGGACTTGTACCTGCCTTATTAGGCCAAAAGACATTCTTTGAAAGATGGTTGATATTTTTGTGGCCCTATAATTTATTGTGGCTGGAAACATTTGTCTTAAGTAGACACAGCTATGTGGAAATTTTCCTGAAATACTGGCAAAAACTCCTCTAACTATGAGGATATGTTTCGGAAAAGTTGGGAGCCTGTCAAATTAAATCATAGGTTAAATACTGTACTAGAAAAAAAAATGCAATTTTGCAGGCAAACTAGGGTGGCTTCTATAATAACATAAAAATAACTCAGTGTAAAAGACTCATCATGTATTCTAAAATGAAAATGGACAGGGTGTATTATACCCTGTATAATTTTTTATATATAAAGGATATTCATATATGTTAAGTATTTATATTGTTTCATATGTTTTGGATAGGTTTTGATTATCTGATTTTTTATTATATTTCATAACCTAAAAAAATATATATATATCTGTCGTGATATAAGTTAAATCTTTTAACACTGAAAGAAAATATTTACCTTTCTCTAAGCAATTCTTTGCATTCAGAAGCCCTCATTCAAAGAGCCTGGAGGATCACTACATATTTTACACAAGCCACATGCCCTCTAAGCTTGCTCCAGCCACCACATTCATTTGCTTTCTTCCAAAGACCATATATTCCTCTTCTATGAGCTCATATGAACTCTGTCCATGTGCACAGCCAGTCTGCCAGTCCTTTGAGAGCAGAATTTTACTTTTTTTTCTCTGCTCAGCACTTGAAGCAGTGGCTTCATCCTAAATGGAATTAACACTTCCCTGTTTAAAATATGAAAAAATAGCTTTACCTTGCTCTCAGGTGCCAAGTGAGAGCCTGTTTGATTGTTCACAATGTAGAACCCCAGGGCTACTACTAGGTGGTTTCCTTTACTGTCCTAAAACCTTTAGGAAGAAGGCAAAGAGAACTGTCCAAAGAGAAGGGATCCTGAGCCCCTCGGTGAAACTGAGTAGGACCCCGTGGGGCTCCTTCCCTGTTCCTTGTTTTAGGGAACACAGTCCAGTCTCCAAGACCTTCCCTGAGTTCCATAGAGCAGATTCAAACAGTTGCTAATCAGAGAAGAGGTGGGGGATGCAAAGAAAGGGAGGAGCCAGCCACTAAGAAACCATAGCGCAGCTCTGGGGCAGGGTCCTGGGTTCTGCCTCAAGGGAACAATATTGGAACTCTTTACAGACCTGAAGTGTTAGTTGTTCGGTCATGTATGACTCTTTGTGACCCCATGGACTATAGCCCGCCAGGCTCCTCTGTCGACAGGATTTCCCAGGCTAGAACACTGGAGTGGGTTGTTGTTTCCTTCTCCAGGGGATCTTCCTGACACAGGGATCAAACCCGGCTCTCCTGCATTGCAGGCAGATTCTTTACCATCTGAGCCACCAAGGAATGATCTTATAGAACAAATGGAAGATGAAGCAATCCTCATTTCAGAGACACTTGGCATGGTTTGATAGCCTGTAGAAATAGAGGCTTCCCGGGTGGAGCTAGTGGTAAAGAACCAGCTTGCCAATGCAAGAGGTAAGAGAGGCAGGTTCGATCCCTGGGTCAGGAAGGTCCCCTGGAGGAGGGCATGGAAATCCACCCCAGTATTCTTGCCCACAGTTCATAGGGTTGCAAAGAGTCAGACTGGACTGAGACAACCAGAGGCACCCCACTCCCATCCCACCCAAGGCAAGATTAAAGAGTGCAGACCCTGTTCAGTTCAGTTCAGTTCATTCACTCAGTCGTGTCCAACTCTTCGCGACCCCATGAATCGCAGCACGCCAGGCCTCCCTGTTCATCACCATCTCTCGGAGTTCACTCAGACTCACATCCATTGAGTGAGTGATGCCATCCAGCCATCTCATCCTCAGTCGTCCCCTTCTCCTCCTGCCCCCAATCCCTCCCAGCATCAGAGTCTTTTCCAAGGAGTCAACTCTTCGCATGAGGTGGCCAAAGTACTGGAGTTTCAGCTTTAGCATCATTCCTTCCAAAGAAATCCCAGGGCTGATCTCCTTCAGAATGGACTGGTTGGATCTCCTTGCAGTCCAAGGGACTCTCAAGAGTC
>SJYT01047716.1:110055-142559 GCA_006410635.1 Cephalophus harveyi
GCTCAGCCTTCTTCACAGTCCAACTCTCACATCCATACATGACCACAGGAAAAACCATAGCCTTGACTAGACGGACCTTAGTTGGCAAAGTAATGTCTCTGCTTTTGAATATACTATCTAGGTTGGTCATAACTTTTCTTCCAAGGAGTAAGCGTCTTTTAATTTCATGGCTGCAGTCACCATCTGCAGTGATTTTGGGGCCCAAAAAAATATTAGGCTTAGTTTGTTCTTTTTTTTCTCTAATACCTTGAAGTATGCAGTTAGGTTATTTATTTGAAATCTTTCTATTTTTTAATGTACTTATTCTATGAACTCTCTTGGAACTGCTTTTTATGCATTCTGTTAAGTTTTGGTATGTTGAGTTTTCATTTTCTGAAGATATTTTCTAATCTCCCTTTTAATTTTTTCTTTGACCTACTGGATTTTTAAGAATATGTTGTTCAATTTCCATGTATCTGTGAATCTTATCATTTAAGTGTGCATGATATTATCATTATGTTTCATGCTTTTTGATTGAACATTAGATGAAGGCTTTCAATTATCCCTGGCAGGCTACGGTCCATGGGTCTCAAAGAGTCAGACATGACTGAGTAACTAACACATTCACACTTTCAATTTCATTATTTAGAAAAGAAGATATGATAAGCTTTGAATCTAACAAGATTTATTTTAAAATTAATTTTTAGTAAGAATTTTTAAAACTGTAGCTGTTCTAATATTTGTGAGAATTTACTGACTCCCTCTAAGGAAAGAAAGTCTAAGGTGACACCACCTCTCACAGGTGAAAGTGAAAGTCTGCATATAATGCTATTCTTTCTCTCAAAATGTCCAAGGACTGTCATTCACACTCAGCACCACATGCCGGAAACTTGGTTGTTTGGTAGTAAACAAATGACGACATCAAATGCAAAAAATTTCAAAGCACCAATAATATCTCAGTGTATTACTATAAGAGGTCATTGCTGCTTTAAATGGTAAAATAAGAAAGATATTAAATATTCTCGAGCAGTTATTTGAAACATATAGGAATGCGGAAAGTTCAGCATTAATGAAATGAGCATATAGCTTAAAAAAAAATGCATCTGTTCCAAAATGCTGCCTTCCCCACCATCATTGTCTGTGATCATACACTGGGTGGAGCTATGCTGACCATCTGGGATAGGATGATGCAAAAACAATTCCCAGAACAATTAAAGAAGACAGGAAACTTTTGAACAGATATTTCCAGTGTTCAAAGACTCAAACTAGCACCATGTGTTTTTGTTGTTGTTTATTTACTAAGTTTATTTTTTTGGGCTCCAAAATCACTGCTGATGGTGACTGCAGCCATGAAATTAGAAGACGCTTACTCCTTGGAAGAAAAGTTATGTCCAACCTAGATAGCATTTTCAAAAGCAGAGACATCACTTTGCCAACTAAGGTCCGTCTAGTCAAGGCTATGGTTTTTCCTGTGGTCATGTATGGATGTGAGAGTTGGACTGTGAAGAAGGCTGAGCGCTGAAGAATTGATGCTTTTGAACTGTGGTGTTGGAGAAGACTCTTGAGAGTCCCTTGGACTGCAAGGAGATCCAACCAGTCCATTCTGAAGGAGATCAGCCCTGGGATTTCTTTGGAAGGAATGATGCTAAATAGTCCCAAACCCTGTCTCTTATACACATCTAGATGTGTATAAGAGACAGCATCATTGAATGATTAAATTACTTGATGGAATCAAATCTTTCAATGTAGATATTTATATAAATGTTTATTGAAATTGACAGTCAGATCATGAAAAAGAAATCTAGAGTTATTTTAAAGAAATAAATTATCTAAATACAAAGGAATGTCTTTTAGTCTTCATAATTAATTCATTCTTCAAATAATACAATGTAACAACATTTTGCTGCCTGTTGAACATTTAACAAAACATGTAAGAATTCTCCTGCAAGCAAAATATTTGAATTTACATATTATGCCAGAATAACTTGAAAGCGTATATAGCACCAAAATAACTACTACATAGGGGACAATAAAAATAAAGTTTTGGATATGATATTTTTCTAAAGTGAAACATAAATGCCTTAATAGGTTTGGAATCGTTATTCCTTTAAGTACTTTAAAATAAATTAAGTACGTTATGTGGGCTGAGAAAAAAACTATGCTGTGCTTTCTTGTTTCATTAAATAACAATTTTGTTTAATTTAAATTTAATTGAAAAATAAGAAAAAATATGACTTGAGGGTATGTTTTTTAGACATTGCTACACTGACTAATGGAGTCTCTCCTCCATCCTTCATGTATCTCACTAAGTCTTCTGTCAGCTTCCCTCCCACTGCACTTCCACGCTGCCCTCAGCTCCAACACATGTTTATACAAGTTCATGAAAGTTTTTTCTTTTAATAAAATTCCAATAATTTGGGATTTTTATACTAAGCCCTTGCATATTGGTCAGTGGTTCACACAGATTTCTCTTCAGGGTAAAGAAGAAATGGGCTCTATTTGAACATTCATACAGCAGGTGTATTTCATGGTTTACTGGTTCATTAATATGTTCATTTTAATGATAAGAAATATTAGACAATTTGGAGAATGATACCAAGCCCACAGAAGTTACTGGGATAATTAGAAACTAAATGTATTACATTGGACTTAACATATATACTTACATTTTAGGGAATGTAACTTGATGCATGGCATATCAGAATCCACATACCTATGAGCCTAGTATAATAGGAAGGCCAGAGGGCCAATAAAAGCCCTTAGTAAGATCATAGTGCTTGACTGGGAGATCAGAGTTCTCATGCAGGTTCTGCTGCAAATTATTATT
The DNA here is from genome assembly GCA_006410635.1 of Cephalophus harveyi. Classification (NCBI taxonomy): domain Eukaryota; kingdom Metazoa; phylum Chordata; class Mammalia; order Artiodactyla; family Bovidae; genus Cephalophus; species Cephalophus harveyi. The sequence goes on from SJYT01047716.1 coordinate 112,862, forward strand.
TCAGTTTTGTCCATCTATAGGGTGAGGATTTTGGACCTCATCCAAAAATCTTTAGAGTTTACCTCTAAGTGTCTCCCAGCTATAAAATTTGTTAGGATTTTACTGTATCTGAACTGAAAGAATGGCAAGCTATCACTGAGAAATTTTAATTATTTTTTTGTGTGTGTCTTAAACCTTTGCTTTCCATGGCCATTCCTAATAGGATTCACCTTAGAATATTTATAAAATGTAGATGTTCTACTATAGACTCATAAAATCAGAACAGCATATGTATTTTTTTAATTGAAGTAAAGCTGATTTACAATGTTGTGCCAATCTCTGCTATACAGCAAATTGACTCAGTTTTACACATATTTACATTATTTTTAATATAATTTTCCATCACAAATTGTCTCAGGAGACTGGATATAGTTCCCTGTGCTATACAGTAGGAATTTGTTTTTTATACTAAGCTTTCTCAGTATCTCTGACATGGCTACTCTTTCATGTGTTGTTTCATAGTACAATTAAAAATTTTACAATAGAGAACAAGTTCTTTTCCCTTTGCATCAAAACATGTACATATGAAAGTTATACCTTTGAAAGTATAAAAAACAAATGAATAATATGTGGCTTTATTGCAAGTAACTGAATATGCAATAGGTGGATCAATGTGTTTTCACATTTCATTATAGGGTAATACCTTTTTCCTTTAGGGAAGCTGGAACCTTTACTTCTTTTTCCTTAATAGGCTCTGGAAAGAAACATTGAACATGTGTTTGAAACCGAGATCAAAATACTAACACACACACAGTGGAGTAAATAAGCTATCAGTAAGGTGAACCAAGGTGGAAATGATATGATGTTTTCTTTCAAAAATAATTTTAATCATAAAGAACAGTATACAGTACAACAAGCCATTTTCTAGTCATATTTTTTAAAATAAATGCAAATCATAGAATGACGTACAATCTATGCATTCATTTAAGAGGATGAGTTTTTGGATGGCTAGGAACTTGCTTTGTCTGTGATTTTAAAAAAACACATGACTTCAGCATCTAGAAGTCTTCCAAAACTGTTATAATCAGCACTAACTTAGTTTACTTCTCTCAGGCTATGTTTCTTCAAAAAAATAAACAATCAAAGGGAAAACTCTGCATATATCATGTAAATGTGGTGTTTCAGTCATCAGACTCAAGTTAAACAGATTTCAAGAATAAGACTGAGATAAATACTGAGACAGTTTCATTTATGAGCTCCCAATGTCTTAAACATGTCCTCCTTAGTAAAAGCAAATCAAGTAAAACTCCACTTATTCTGCTGCTGCTGCTAAGTCGCTTCAGTCATGTCCGACTCTGTGCGACCCCATAGATGGCAGCCCACCAGGCTCCCCCGTCCCTGGGATTCTCCAGGCAAGAACACTGGAGTGGGTTGCCATTTCCTTCTCCAATGCATGAAAGTGAAAAGTGAAAGTGAAGTCGCTCAGTCGTGTCCGACTCTTAGCGACCCCATGGACTGCAGCCTACCAGGCTCCTCCGTCCATGGGATTTTCCAGTAGAAAATAGATTTTAGAAATAGAAAATAGTAGAAAGTAGATTTTCCACTGGAGTGGGGTGCCATCGCCTTCTCCGCCACTTATTCTACTAGGTTCAAATACAAAATGATTCTGATCATAGCATGGGTTCCTGAGAAATCTACAGGCAATGCTTTGAACATTATGCTCCCTCAATAACTCATTAAAAATAGAAAATAAAACCCGTTCTCTGCCTTTTCTGCAACACTAAGTCTCAGTACCTATTTTACTGACAAAAATGACTTATAATACAGTGAGAAAGGAAGGAAAGAAAGAAATCAATCCATCCAGCCATTTTTTTCCTATTCCCTTCTATGGTGTGGAAAGTGGTAAGTGGAGTCGCTCAGTCGTGTCCGACTCTTTGCGACCCCATGGACTGTAGCCTACCAGGCTCCTCTGTCCATGGGATTTTCCAGGCAATAGTACTGGAATGGGCTGCCATTTCCTTCTTTAGGGGATCTTCCCAACCCAGGGATCGAACCCAGGTCTCCCTCATTGTAGACAGACGCTTTACCGTCTGAGCCACCAGGGAAATCTGGTCTATGGTGTGGGGTGGAATGAAAAAAATATGGTGGTGGTACTTGTAAATGAACATGCCACTCAAGCAACTCAGAATTCACTGAGTCGAGGTGAGTTTGGATCATTTCAATAATGGATTTTGGGGTTCCATTGAAAAGGTTGTGTCCCTCAAAGCAAGATTTTCTCAGTATATAAACTATAGCCTTAAATACCCAGAGGCTTGTAGAAATTTTTAAAACGGTTTTGGTGGAAAAGAAGTGTCCCTGTTGCTATTTATTGTGCTAAGAATAAATAGGATCAGTTTTTTTCACATGTCAGCATGTGAAAATGAAATCAAGAGCCATGAATTGAATAAACACACTGAAAAGCTTCGTTAACTTTTTCTTTCAGGAAGAGGGTGGTAATTTACTGTTTTGCATTTCCTGGCTAAACCAAAAGAATTAATGTATTGTGAAATGAGAAGTGATGATAGGGACAGATTCTTGGTGGGATGGGAGAATGCAATGCCTGGAACTTCAAAATTCAAAATCCAGCATGTTGATTTAAATGGATATCTGTATACAATTGTGTGAGATTAAAGTAGTTGTAAAGTACAAGACCTCAGAAGAGGGCCCATGGACTGCTTTGATTTTAAAGGAGAAAGAAAGAAGATGTAGAAAACAGACAGACTTTTTTAAGTATCTGAAGGCCATAAACCCATCACTGTAAATTTGGAGAAAGTCCTCAGAAAATAGAAATGATTTTTATTTCCAAGTTGCTAACAGGAAGATGCCTTTGCTGCCATGCTGGGTCATCTGCACTGACTTTCCTTCATCTGATTTCTTCTGCGTGTCCTTTTTGACTTCAAGGGACTTTGATCTGATTTAAGAAGTCTGTAGGGTGGTCTGAGCCTAACTACCCAAGGATGCCAAAGCTGACCAAAAATGGGAGACAGGGTTATATGGGAACTCTTCACTTTTGTGTTAGGAAGAATAAATACATCATTGGTTTGGGTCAGCTGTTTACACATTTTCTTCAACTTAACTGTCTTGTTTGTCAGGAGCAAAGCATTGGAGAGCATATTTTTGCATGTGTGTTGTTTGTATAAATATGGTAGTTTCTTGACATTTAACCAAGAGCCTACAGGAAGTCTTAGGAATCTTCATTATCAGGATCTAGAACATATTTAAAGGTGCTGGGATATAACTTGGAATTCTCAAAATAATCTGGCAGGGAGGTGATGATGTAGAAAAGTTCACAAAGAAACAGGAAGATCATTCCAGGTTTTCCATTCCCCTAGCCTGCTCCCAGAGTCAAAGGCAATAAGGAACTTGGGTGAGAATTCATGATGAATAAATCACTGGAGATCAGAGGCAAAGTCATCAGAAAACTTACCATACATACCCTTACTGGTAGCTTTTGTTTGGTGAGTGGGAATGGCCAAGAAAAAGTATGGTGAAGAAGACAAATAGAAGTTGGGGGGAACCTCAGGTGCATGGTGCTCCGTATCAGAATATGAAAGAAGATAAGCTCTGCTGAGAATTTCCTGGCATTAGATCCAAACATACACAAGCCTGAGTCACAAAACTAGTCAATAACTAATGTTCATCATATTACACCAATACCAGAGGCACCTGCGGGTGCTATTATTGCATTCTCAATAGAAGAGAAATAATCTCCTTGTTGCCTGGTTACAGTTTGGTTTGCAGTTCCTTGGACCATCGGTGAATCCCACAATCTCAGATAAATCAGACCAGTTGTAAGAAGCAAGTTGCAAGAAGATAGGGTGAACATCAGAAGGACTACAACAGGAGTGTCTGATTTCTGGGTGGTCAGGGCCACTTAAGCAGGGCTCTGCCCACTTGCGTATGTAGAGAAGACTTACTATCCCAGAGAGTCAGTAGCTGAATCAGCAGCAAAAGCCAGCAAGATGTGTCTTTCTCTGTCCTTGTCTTTGTAACGATCATCTCCAGCCCTCTCTATATGTCCTTAAATACACAAGCCTGATGATGTTCCCTGGGCTTCCCTGATGGCTCAGATGGTAAAGAACCTACCTACAATGCAGGGGTCCCAGGATTGATCCCTGGGTTGGGAAGATTCCCTGGAGGAGGGTATAGCAACCCACTTCAGTATTCTTGCCTGAAGAATCCCATGGACAGAGGAGCCTGGTGGGTTGCAGTCCATGCGACAGCAAAGAGTTGGACACAACTGAGCGACTAACACATTGATGTTTCTCTAAATGCCTAATTTACTCACGGTTGTCATATCCACAGTAAATGTGGCCCTAAATGATTTCTGTGTAATAATTCTGGTTTTAGAAATGCAGCATTGTTTCAATATGGGTTTCCTAAAAAGCCTCTTGATGAAAGTGAAAGAGGAGAGCGAAAAAGTTGGCTTGAAGCTCAACATTCAGAAAACAAAGATCATGGCATCTGGTCCCATCACTTCATGGGAAATCGATGGGGAAACATGAGGAAACAGTGGAAACAGTGTCAGACTTTATTTTTTTGGGCTCCAAAATCACTGCAGATGGTGACTGCAGCCATGAAATTAGAAGACACTTACTCCTTGGAAGAAAAGTTATGTCCAACCTAGATAGTATTTTCAAAAGCAGAGACATTACTTTGCCGACTAAGGTCCGTCTAGTCAAGGCTATGGTTTTTCCTGTGGTCATGTATGGATGTGAGAGTTGGACTGTGAAGAAGGCTGATCGCCGAAGAATTGATGCTTTTGAACTGTGGTGTTGGAGAAGACTCTTGAGAGTCCCTTGGACTGCAAGGAGATCCAACCAGTCCATTCTGAAGGAGATCAGCCCTGGGATTTCTTTGGAAGGAATGATGCTTGGACTCGATGGAAGTGAGTCTGAGTGAACTCCGAGAGATGGTGATGAACAGGAAGGCCTGGCGTGCTGCGATTCATGGGGTTGCAAAGAGTCGGACACGACTGAGCGACTGAACTGAACTGAATATGTACATACAAGTGGAAATTATAGGAGACTGGCTAAAGTAGGCAACCTTTGGGCTGCTCCATGAAATCAGCAGCTATGCAGCAAGTAGAACTGCTGCACTCTGACTCTGCCACAGCTCAGGAGCAGGTTTCAAAAACTGATTCCAGAAACAATAACACTGCAGAGGTTAAAGTCACTGAAATTGTACGGGTAATACACCATTTTCTCTGATTTTTCTATGTAAAGAAAATTATATTCAGAAACTAAAGGAAAAGTGACAATAAAATTCTTCTAAAATAGCACTCAGCTTGTATATAACAAAGATAATCGAGGGCATTAACACAGCTTGAATTTGAAAAGAGGTTCATTTAAAATATGATTAAATCAGTAATCATATGTAATAGACTTTAATATACATCATTTTATAGTGACCATGGAGACACCTTACAAATAGTAGAGAACTTAACACCGAGGAAAAAGTGTTCCTTAGGAAATTGTCTGCAATTGTACATTAGTAACAACAACAACAGTAATAGAAATTACAAGAGCCTATTTTGTAAAGTGGTCAGTGTGGATTTAAATTGCCCCAGATAATGTTTTCCGGGACAGATGTTTACAACTACCATTTCCAAGTTGTTTAGGCTGCAGCAGAAGTGAAGTCTTTAAGTAATAATTGAAAATTTTTATAATCGTCATTGCTTGAAAGATAGTGTTCGAGTTAAGACCCAACTTCTCTGTTGAGTTGTTTTCATAGCAAACAATAATATATGGTCTAAGTATTCTCGTGACATATATGCTCAACAAAATAAGTCTATTTCATACTATACTGGAAGGAGGAAGGTTTAGATTCTGCATCTATATGTGGATTTTCCTGGTGGTGTGTTTCAATAATACTTTTAGTTTCCATACAAACAAGGACACTATTTTCGTAAATTGACAGATAAAATGATAGTGGAGGTGAGAAGGAGTTTCTCTCTCTCAGAGAACAAGTAATCACTGGTGAGAAGTGGACTGAGCTCTTCTGTGGGAATTAAGGGGAGTCACCCAATAGTAAAAGGATTACGAGCATACTTTTCCACATTGTATAGACATTTGTCTATGTCAACTAGATTTTCAAGAATAGGTAATGAGCTCTACACTCAAAGCAAAGGTGCTTTGAAGAATACTTAAAAAAAAAAAAAAAAAAAGAGTCTTTGTTAAAGGATTAGACAATATCTGTGTTAAAATGGAATAAAGGGGTTTAAATCCAGCAGACTTGACTCTGATTCTTGCCTTTGCTTCCCACCCACAGTGTGACATTGAGTAATTTAAATTACATCTACCTCGGCTTCCTTCCTTGTTTACTGAAATGTAGATATCAAGCACAGTTTGCTGAAACAAAATATATAAAGTAGAATTCAGTGTGCCTGGCAAAGAGCAGATGCCCTGCTTCTGTACCTCTCCCAAATAATCCTCACACCTTGGTCTGGATAAGTCCTCTCCGTTCGTACTTGAATTTAATATAACTTCTCCAGGAAAGCCTTCTCTAATTCCTCAGACTTGATTATGACCTCAATAGAAAAGACCTGAAGTTTTATGTGACATTATTCTTAGAAAGAATTGGCTCAGTCGTGTCTGACTCTGTGCGACCCCATGGACTGTAGCCCACCAGGCTCCTCCCTCCATGGGATTCTCCAGGCAAGAGTACTGGAGTGGGTTGCCATTTCCTTCTCCAGGGGATCTTCCCGACCCAGGGACCGCACCTGGGTCTCCTGCATTCCAGGCAGACGCTTTAACCTCTGAGCCACCAGGGAAGCCCATTCTTAGAAAGAGTCCTGGAATTTGGATGGATTGAAAGAAAAGTCAATCCATTCAAGAGATTGAAGTCGAAAATTAAAAAAAAGAATGCTATGCAATTCCATAGCAATAAGGAACCTGACCAGACTAAAGCAGACAGGACATGACTGCTGCTGCTGCTGCTGCTGCTGCTGCTGGGTCGCTTCAGTCGTGTCCGACTCTGTGCGACCCCATAGACGGCAGCCCACCAGGCTCCCCCGTCCCTGGGATTCTTCAGGCAAGAACACTGGAGTGGGTTGCCATTTCCTTCTCCAATGCATGAAAGTCTGAAAATAGCAGAATTCAGAATTTCAATTCCCAAGTCTTCCTCCCTATTCCTAGCTTTGCCATCTTTGTTTCGCCAATGATTAGCAAGTGCTTGGAAAGATGATGCAGTAAATACATATTTAATGAATGGATAGAAAGAAGAGAACCAGAGGGCATGGAAGCAAGTCCTCCTTATATCTTTTACTTTCATTTTAACATTTTTCTTTTACTCTTTCATTCTTAATTTTTTTTCATCTTTTTTCCTTCCTTTCAGAAATTATATTAAAAGCACTTTTAGATCATGGTGAACAGAAAATAAGTATTTAAGGGACAGGTAAATAAACAAAAATTTTCAAATATATGAGTGTCATGTGCAATTCTGACCCACAAATCTGCAAGGAGATGACTGACGTACTGTGGACACATTCAGATACTTTTGTTAATAAGTTTCTAGTGTTATGTTAAACTGACTCTATTACCTTTATCCTTCAGAACTGAAGAAGTCTTCCCAGATTTTTCTTTTCTAATTTCTGCAAGAAGAATCATGAGGAGAAAAGGTTACAAGGAATAACAGAGGAAAATGACAAGTTCTTTACATTATGTTTACTGAGGCATAAAGAACCTAGGGGCTCTGCATTGATATTCAAGATAGAGGTTTCTACTGGGATAAATTGCCTGTAACATAAAGAACTAAGTATGCGTAAGAGAGAAAATAAGCCCACAAATTATTATAAGGGGCAGATTATGGTACATAGAAAAATATACAAATACAATTCTATGGGCTTTGGAGAAAGAAGATATGATAAGAATAATAGCTAATATTGTCTACTTACTATGTATCACAGGGAATGTTCTCTACTATTTAGTCACACAATGTTCACAATAACCCTACAAGTTATGTAGGTTCAGTTATTACCCCTGCTTTTCATACAAAGGGATTAAATAATGTTCCCAAGGTCATGTAGTTCTCATTAATAAATGGGAAATGCGAGATTTGAACTAAATGTCTCTTTGAACTCAAACAAAAAGATATTGGCTCTGGTAGCTCAATGATGGAATCAGGAAAGGCTCTGGCAGGTGGCACTGAATAAGATCTTGAGAGATGGCAAGGAATTAGATCAAGAGCAACAGAGCTGAAAGGACATTTTAGGACAGAAGAGAGAATGGGGAGGCCTGGGCTGGACAGTCTGTCAGTTTGGCTGAGTCACTTGTAATCAACAGAATAGAGTGGAAGTGTTGCTGTGTGAATTCCTAAGCTAAATCAGGATAAACCATGTGGTTTCTATCTGCTTCTGCTTCTCTAGGGGTGCTAGCTCTGGGGGAAGCTGGCTTCCATGTGAATACTCCAGCTGACACTGCCAGGCTGGCAACACTACATACAAGCAATCCAGTTCAACAGCCCCAGCTGAGCTCCCAGCCACGAGCTAGCATCAACTGCCAGCCAGCTAAGCAGACCATCCTGGACATCCAGAGGTCAAATTACTTTAGATATCCACAGTCCAAACTTATAACTGACTGCAATCACAGGAGATATCCAAGTAAAAAACTGCTCAGTTGATCCCTCCTGAACTTCTTGATCCTCTAAATCACAAGGAAAGTTAAATCAGCTGTCTTATATCACTAAGTTTTGAAGTGGTCTGTACATAGAAACAGTATGGGAAACAGCCAATAAATTGCAAAATATTGTACCATGCACATTACAAGTTCTCCAGTAGAGCCAAATAGATAACAGAAAAAAGATTAGTTCTACTATTAACACTGGGAAAGGTTTTTACTGAAAAGATGCTATTTGAGTTTAGGTTCTTCAGTTGACTAGAATTTCACTGGTCAGAAAATAATAGTTTATCAGGGTGCAGGATATAAGTCAGATGTTTTAAAAGCTGAAGATCATGTAAAAAATGGACTCCAGGAATTCTTGATTTATAGAAGGATAACTACCATCAGTTGTGATATGAACATAGGGAACAGAGTTCTTTGGAGGAAGACATTATCTTTGTCTTGAATATATTTTTTTCATGTGTCAACAAGATACCCAAAAATGACATGTTAAGCCAATTTTGACTCTGTGTTGGAACTGTTTTTTTGATTTGTTTTTCTTTGTTTTTGTTATTATAAACATACATAATGGCCTGCTTCAGAGAATTCTGCCCTTTTGCCTGACTAAAAGTGCCTTTGTTCAGGACCCTGTCCACTTGTGGATGGCAGGAAAGAAGAAATGAACAAATCCCTTGCCTGAGGCTTGCCATTCTAGGAGATGTTTGCAAGATTAATAGCCTTCTTACTTTGTTTCCTCACCTCCCCCCACATTTGTTTTATTAAAGAACCTGGCATCCAGATCCTGATAAAGGTTAATTTGAGACATTAGTCTGGCATCTTCTCCGTCAGCAGACTTTACTAATAAAGTTGTATTCTTTGCCTCAACACCTCATCTCTTCTATTTATTGGCTTGTTGTGGTTGAGCAGAGCAAGCTTGGACTCAGTAACAGCATGTCTTGCAAGCAATTGAAAAAACAAATGAAGTGCATATTTCATGCAAGTGTTGCAGAAGCAAAGCAGCTTAAAGTCTCATTCATAAATGGAAACTATCATATAATTAGTAACAAAAATTTTTTAAAGGCTCCAAGTAAATCTTATTTGCTTTTGTCACATAGAGAAACTTGACTTAGTGAAAAACTAGGTATATAAGAGCAAAGTAAACCAGAAAGTTAAAACCGTTTTCTTAATCATATGTGATTAAAAGAAAAAGTGATGTCTTGCGTTACTTTTTACCTGCATGTTTTAAATCCAATCTCACATAATTGGCCTGTATTGACATCAATTCACATATTGGTAATAATAAACTTAATTTTCAGTTCAGTCGCTCAGTCATGACTGACTCTTTGCGACCCCATGAATCACAGCATGCCAGGCCTCCCTGTCCATCACCAACTCCCGGAGTACATTCAAACTCACGTCCATCGAGTCAGTGATGCCATCCAGCCATCTCAACTTCTGTCGTCCCCTTCTCCTCCTGCCCCCAATCCCTCCCAGCATCAGAGTCTTTTCCAGTGAGTCAGCTCTTCACATGAGGTAGCCAAAGTACAGGAGTTTCAGCTTTAGCATCAGTCCTTCCCCAGAACACCCAGGACTGATCTCCTTTGATGGACTGGTTAGATCTCCTTGCAGTCCAAGGGACTCTCAAGAGTCTTCTCCAACACCACAGTTCAAAAGCATCAATTCTTCGGCGCTCAGCTTTCTTCACAGTCCAACTCTCACATCCATACATGACCACTGGAAAAACCATAGCCTTGACTAGACGGACCTTTGTCGGCAGAGTAATGTCTCTGCTTTTTAATATGCTATCTAGGTTGGTCATAACTTTCTTTCCAAGGAAACTTAATTTTACCAGTTATACTATTGCCAGATGTTTAAAAATGAATACCACGCACAAAGTGTGATCCAAATAGCTATAAATAGCAAGCTAAATTTAAAATATTGTAACCTACTAGATAAAAACTATTAATTTAAAGAGAAAAATAATCAATTTCAAAAATTCAGGGATTTTTCTTTTTAATTTAGGTACCTGAATATATCTAATCAAGACAAATAAATAGAAAATAGCATCTAATTTTTCTTTTAACATTATCCTCTAAAAGATAAAATGTATATATAACAATACTGTTTCTCTCTGCAAGATTTTTTAAAAAGGCCTGTGAAACAGGCACAACAAAAAATGGAAATAATGGACAATCATGTAATAAAAGAAATCAGCACTAGAGTTCCCCCTCAGCACATAATTGTTTTGAACGTCAAATAATGTGCATAAAGGAGATGGCAATAATTAATAATATCTTTCATTTATGCTCAATTGCTTCAGTCTTTTGGGATCCCATGGACTGCAGCACCCAGGTGCCTCTGTCCATGGGATTCTCCAGACAAGAATGCTGGAGTGGGTTGCCACTTTCTTCTCCAGGGGATCTTCCCAACTCAGGGACTGAACTTATGTCTCTTAGATCTCCTGCACTGGCCGGCAGGTTCTGTACCACTAGCACCACCTTTGATTTGGCTATTAGTTGTTATTCATTGTTCCAAATGATCAATATCAATTTTCTATTAGTGACATTAGGATATTAACAAAAATATTTATGTAGAATTGTTGTGGCTTGATGTCAATGTCAAGTGTAGCTAAAATGCAAAAAAGAAACTAAAATTGGAAGGTGTAAAAGATCCTAACAGAACTATCAGGCAGTTCTTTCCCAGCTAGCACTACTAAAAGACTCAATAATATCACTTAAAAAATTGTGTTTCTTTCCTCTTTTGAAAATATATAATTTGTCTGCTGATTTGAGATATTGTTTCATGAGCATCATGAATAAGATCAAGTATCCTTTGTTTTTTTCCCTTCTGTTGGAAAGAATGGTTTTAAAGAACCATCTGGAGCACTCTATCCTTATGTTCAATGATAGGTAATTCCTCAGATCATGACTATTAATGTACATCACACCAAGAATTATGTTAAATTGTTGTATAACATTTCTATTGCTTCCTAAGATGATCCTACCTTATTTCTAGGGTGATTCAATTGTGATCAATTGTATGACTTTTAAATATTTAATATGCAATGCCCTACATGCATCTGTCATTGATTTTGTTCATCTGGACATAAAAGTGACAATCAGGGATATTTTAGAAAAGGTATTTTACAACATTTTATATCCTTTTCAAACTCTAAAATATATTTTATAAACAAATACACAGAAAATAATTTTCAAGTTGTCTAAATGGTTTAGCATTCTATGCTTATAATTCCCATGTGGAAAAAAATATTTTGATGTTTTATGCAATATTAATTTTGAATGTTCCTGAAAAGATGTTGTCAGTGTTTAATTTTACTGAGGACATTGTTCATTAACTTTTAATTAAGTATAACTTGATTAGGAAGCCATTTTTAATTTTGTTTTTGTCTTAATGATACATTTAATTATTTACCTTATTCTATAGGCTAGCTTCCTAGGGGACTCAGTGGTAAAGAATCTGGCTGTCAATGGAGGAGACACAAGAGATAAGGGTTGGATCCCTGGGTCAGGAAGATCCCCTGGAGGAGGAAAGGGCAGCTCACTCCAGTATTCTTGCCTGGAGAATCCCATGGACAGTGGAGCCTGGTGCGCTACAGTCCATGGGGTCGCAAAGAGTCAGACACGACTGAGCGACTAAACAGTAATTCTGTATATGCATCTCTAAAGAGCTTCCTTCAATTACGCAAGAATTGTCTGGTTCTAGGAAAGCTAGGCTGTGCCACCATGTTAGAACTGTCACATGAGGCATGGCGTAGGAATTCAAAACAACAGATATAGAACTTATTTAATGTGTAGCTTGTGACCACCATGGAGACGGAAGTCTTGTCCAATGGACTAAGTATTCTAGTACTTTTGACAAACTCTTTCCTATAGTCATATAATTCTTCAAATTAGCTTAGCTGAGAGACTTCCTGAAGTCATCTAACTACTATTTTCCTTTGACTGCATTCTGATCCAGCTTTACAATAATGATGCTTTTAGACTGTGTAACTTGGCTCTAAGAGAATACTAATCAGAATTCTGGAGTGTACCTCAGTGGGGTACATTTTACTTTATCTATGATCAGCTCTTTTAGGAAGAATGCTGCTGCTGCTGCTGCTAAGTCGCTTCAGTCGTGTCCGACTCTGTGCCACCCCACAGACGGCAGCCCACTGGGCTCCGCCATCCCTGGGATTATAGGAAGAATAGTAATATGCAATTACTTAAAAAATAAAACAAGCACTCCTTTATATTTTGGGAGCTGAGGTAAACTGGGACACCTTAGGAATATAACTCTCTGAGCACTAAAGAATTTGTTTTTCAAAGAAAACTATTAGCCATGAATTTTTCTCATGTAATCATGTTCAACTTAAGATGTCAGATTTCTCATGATTCTTTCAAGAAGAAAATCTTTGTTAAAAGATTAATTTCCTCAAGGGCAGACAAAGTTAGGTCTTGGTCATTCGTGTATTCACATATGATGATAAAGTATTGTTTCCTATGGTTAGACATTTTTACATAAAATCCTGTTATGATTGGAATGTTTGTTTCATCCTGAAATTGATATGCTGAGGCCTAATACTCGATGCAACAGCATTTGGAGGTGGGGCCTTTGGGAGGTGATTATGTCATGAGAGTGCACCCCTCATGAAAGGGATTAGTGCCCTTTCTTATAAGAAGAGACATGAAAAAGATGGCCTCTCTCTTCAATCTCTCTCTCTCCCTCTCTCCTTCTCTCTCTGCACTATAGCAGGATATAGTAAGACGTTTGTTTGCAAACCAGGAAGAGTCACTTTATCAGGAACCAAGTTGGCTGGCACCTGACCTTGGACATCCTAGCCTCCCAAAATGTGACAAATAAATTTCTGCTGTTTAAACCACCTAGTCTATAATATTTTGTGAGAGCAGCCAGAGCTGACTGAGATGGATCTCTCACTCCTCATCCATTCCAGGGTGGTAGACATTAACTAGATTTTATAGATATGATAGTAGGATCTAAGAGAGATAAATAACTTGTCCAATATCACAACTACTAAATGGCAGTGGGAAATTTGAACCCAGACCATCAGAATAAAAATTACAGCTAAACCACTACAGTAGGTGCTGGGAGCACAGTGGAACATAAATTCAATAGCACCACAGACGGCTCCTAGAGGTGAAGAGTGAGCATACTTGTACCACCACCTCACAGCAATGTTCTTCATAACTGCCAGTCTGCCAGAGCTTTGAAAATTCTTTTCCTAAAGCAGAGGCCATGTCATTCAGCACGTACTAGGAAGTCAGTAACTATTTGTTGACTAAATTACCCAAATTTATGCTGACCACATCTTATCAGAAAATTTACTCTCGAATCTTTACACAAAAGCCTAATAATCATATAATCACCTTTCATGGTTAGTAATTTCCCAGCTTTGCAGTCCCAAGATGGCTAAGTTATCAAAGTAAAATGAAATCACTAGTACTTGACAATATTCATGGATAAAAATAAAAAATTATATATATTTCAACTCTACTTCAAGTAGCAATTTGCTTTTTCTTAACCTAAGAAATTTCGAATGGGGAATTTCCAGTGTTTAATAACCTCACACACCTATATTTATATAGTTAATTTCAATTAACCTGTTGCAAAAATCACTAATCATCTCTTTGTTTTAAATGTAACATATTTTTATACTTTCTATGACAATTATATGATTGTATATAATTATACATTGTCTTTGAAATTCTTTCTCAATTAGAAATCTGCTACAAACACACTTATGTGTGATCTGAGAAATGTCTCCTTGTCAACTGTATTTAAATATGAAAGGTTTCATGAGGAAATATATATACATATCATTTGAAGAAACATAATTGAAGATGTGTATAAGAGACAGATCTTTTACTTTCATTTTAACATTTTTCTTTTACTCTTTCATTCTTAATTTTTTTTCATCTTTTTTCCTTCCTTTCAGAAATTATATTAAAAGCACTTTTAGATCATGGTGAACAGAAAATAAGTATTTAAGGGACAGGTAAATAAACAAAAATTTTCAAATATATGAGTGTCATGTGCAATTCTGACCCACAAATCTGCAAGGAGATGACTGACGTACTGTGGACACATTCAGATACTTTTATTAACTTAAAATTACTAATATAATAAAATGAATAGGATTTTGAAATAAATCCTTCTGCTATTCAGTATGAAATATAAAAATATAGTACTGTGAAATTCACTTAGTGGATATATTCTTTGAGATTTCCACACATTTTTTAGCAGCATTCCTGGTCTTTGATTTATTTAGTTATTAAGTTTTGGCTGTGCTGGGTCTTCATTGCGATGCATGGCCTCTTCTTCATTGCTGTATGCAGCTCTGTCTATTTGTCATGTACTGGGGCTCCTCCCTGGTTGCAGAGCACAGGCTTCTTACTGTGGTGGCTTCTTCTGTTGTAGAGCACAAGCTCTAGGCATGCAGACTCAGTAGCTGTGGAGAATGGGCTCAGTTGACCCGTGGCATGTGGGATCTTAGTTCCCAGATGAGGGACTGAACTCACGTCCCCTGCATTGGCAGGCAGACCCTCAACCACTGGGTCACCAGGGAAGTTCCTCCATACAATCTTTTAAATTAATGAACCATAACAACTTTTAGAGCAGATTAATGTTTACAATAAATTGAATAAAAGTTCAGAGAGTTCCCACATATATCCTCCTCTAATATAAATGACCTTTTCCATCATCAAATCCTTAACTAATGCTATACAGTTACCATTGATACATCATTATCAATATTGATACATCATTATCAACCAAAGTCCACAGCTTACATCAGGGTTCATTCTTGGTTTTGTTAATTATATGGATTTTGAAAAATGTATGACATACATATACCATAACTGTATGATATAAAATAGCTTCACTGCCTATAAATCCCTTCTGCACTGCCTCTTCATCCCTCGCTCTTCCTAAACCCTTGGTGACCACTGAACTTTTACTATCTCCATAGTTTTGCCTTTTCCAAAAAGTCATATAGTTGGAGATATATAATATGCAGACTTTTCAGATTGGCTTCTTTCACTTAGAAATAGAATTTAATGTCCCTCAATGGCCTGATAGCTCACACATTTTTAACACTGGAGAAAATTCTTTTTTATGGACATAACAGAATTTATTTATCCACTCACCTATTGAAAAATACATTTGTTGGTTCCTAGCTTGCAGCCAGGCTAAAGCTGGAATATTTGTGTACATATGTTTTCAACTTATTTGGGTAAACACCAAGAGCATGACTGCTGGATCAGGTGATAGGAGTATATTTAGTTGTAAAAAAACACCAAACTAATTTCCAATGTGTCTGTATCATTTTGCATTTCCTCCAGCAAAGCATGAGAGCTCCTGCTGTCCTACATTCTCTCCAATATTTGATGTTTCAATGTTTTAGATTTTAGCCATTCTAATAGGTATATAGTGGTATCTCATTGTTTTAATTTGCAATTTTCTAACGATGTGTGACGTTGAGCATCTTTTCATATGTTGATTTTCCATCTGTATATCTTCTCTGATGAGGTACCTGTTCAGACCCTTTCCCAGTTTTTAGAATGGGTTGCTCATTTTCTTGTTGTTGAGTTTTAAGAGTTCTTTGTGTATTTTGGATAACAGTCCTTCACCAGATATTATTTCACCAATATTTCCTCTTATTCTGTGTTTTATTCTTTAAATATTCTTGACAGTATGCTTTGCAGAGCATATTTAATTTTAATAATGTCCAACATATCAACTTTTCATTTATGGGTTGTGTCTTTTGTGTTGTATCTAAAAAGTAATCTCCAAACCCAAGATAACCTAGATTCTCTCTTATGTTATCTTCTAGGAGTTTATAGTTTTATGTTTTATATTTAGGTCTATGATCCACTTTGAGCTAATATTTTGATAAGGATGTAGAATTCTTACCTAGATTCTTTCTTTTTCTTTTTGCTTGTGAATGTTCATTTATTCTAGTATGGCTTGCTGAGAAGACTATCCTTTCTCCATTCAATTGTTTTTGCTTCTTTGTCAAAGACCAGTTGACTGTATTTTTTGTGAGTTTATTTCTGGGTTATCCATTTTGTTCCATCAATCTGTTTGTTGATTCTTTCACCAATATCACACTGTTGACTACTGTAGCTTTATAATAAGTCTTGAAGTCCAGTAGTCCTAAGATTTTGTTCTTCTCCTTTGATGTTGTCTTGGCTATTCTGGGTCTTTTTTTCTCTGTATAAATTTTAGGATCAGTTTGTTGATATTCATAATATCAGTTTGTCAATACCACTGAGATTCTATCATAATTGCATAGAATCTATAGATAAAGTTGGGAAGAACTGACATGCTAACAATTTGGAGCCTGCTTACTCATGAACACACAATAGATTATATCTTAGATTTATATCTAAGTCTTTCCTTTTTTGGTGCTTTAATGTAAATAGTCTTGCATTTTTTATTTTATTCATTCCAATTATCATTGCTGGAACATAGAGCAGCTTACTTTTACATATTAACCTTGTGTCCTGCAACCTTGCTATAATCATTGATTAGTTTTAGGAGGTTTTTCTTGATTCTTTATAATTTTCTAAATAGATGACCATATCATGTACAAAGACAGTTTTATTTCTTTCTTTCCAATGGGTATGTCTTTTCTTCCTTTTCTTGTCTTATTCATTAACTAATACTTCTAGTACAATGTCGAACAAGTGTACTGAGGGGGCATCCTTGCCTTGTTTCTTTATCTTAGTGGGTAAGCTTTTTGTGACTCAACATTAAAATATGAGGTTATGAGTAGGTTTAATTGTAGATATTCTTTATCAAGTTGAGGAAGTTTCTCTTTATTCCTAGTTTGCTGAGAGATTTTACCATAAATAGTTGTTGGATTTTGTCAAATGATTTTCTGTTATCTATTGAGTTTCTTTCTTGTTTACCTTATTGATGTGATGAATTATATCAGTTCAGTTCAGTTCAGTTCAGTCGTTTAGTCGTGTCTGACTCTTTGCGACCCCATGAATTGCAGCATGTCAGGCGTCCCTGTCCATCACCAACTCCTGCAGTTCACCCAAACCCACGTTCATCGAGTCGGTGATGCCATCCAGCCATCTCATCCTCTGTCATCCCCTTCAATCTATCTTCAAATGTTAAACCAGTTTTACTTACCTAGAATGAATCCCACTTGGTCACGGTGTATAATTCTTTTTATGCACTGTTAATTTGACTTGGTAATGTTTTCGAATTCTATGACATTTTTTTAGAAATCTTTGTAATACTTTAAACTTTGTATTGTATGTGTGCATGTAAAAAAATTTGAGGTCTTAGACTCTCAAAAAGGCTTTGGTTGGAGTAAAAAACAACAAGAAACTCTGCAGAACAAGAAACCCAAGTATAAATTTCTACACTTTGGAACAACAGAATTTTATTGATGTGATGAATTATATCAGTTCAGTTCAGTTCAGTTCAGTCGTTTAGTCGTGTCTGACTCTTTGCGACCCCATGAATTGCAGCATGTCAGGCGTCCCTGTCCATCACCAACTCCTGCAGTTCACCCAAACCCACGTTCATCGAGTCGGTGATGCCATCCAGCCATCTCATCCTCTGTCATCCCCTTCAATCTATCTTCAAATGTTAAACCAGTTTTGCTTACCTAGAATGAATCCCACTTGGTCACGGTGTATAATTCTTTTTATGCACTGTTAATTTGACTTGGTAATGTTTTCGAATTCTATGACATTTTTTTAGAAATCTTTGTAATACTTTAAACTTTGTATTGTATGTGTGCATGTAAAAAAATTTGAGGTCTTAGACTCTCAAAAAGGCTTTGGTTGGAGTAAAAAACAACAAGAAACTCTGCAGAACAAGAAACCCAAGTATAAATTTCTACACTTTGGAACAACAGAATTCATTTTGGTATTTTAAAAAGGTAAACTTGATCTAGTCAATGAATATTTATTCAGTGTCTCTTTTGGATTCTGAACTGGGAAAACAAGATGGTTGCCTGGAGCTTAGTCCATGCTGGAAGAACTTCATGTAGACAGATTAAGTAGAACAATGGAGACACATATACATACACAGAGTTCCGAGCTCACAGCAGGACTGACAAACTGTACCTGATGCAATAAGAAAAGACTTCACAAAAGTACTGGCATCTATGGTCAACTATGAAATTGCATATAAAATCTGTTATCAAAGAAGACATTTCCAATACAAGGAACAAAATAAGAAAACAATGTAGTGTGAAAATTCAGGTGGCGTGATTGATTGGTGTACAAAATGAGTGAGAAGCATATGAGCAAAGGCTAGAAGTCACACTGAGGGTTGGTGGTAAGGAAATCTTCAGTACCTTGCTAGAGAATTTGAATTTATACCCTCCTAGTGATGAGGATGTATGGATGTGAGAGTTGGTCTATAAGGGAAGCTGAGCACTGAAGAATTGATGCTTTTGAACTGTGGTGTTGGAGAAGACTCTTGAAAGTCCCTGGGACTGCAAGGAGATCGAACCAGTCCATTCTAAAGGAGATCAGTCCTGGGTATTCATTGGAAGGACTGATGTTGAAGCTGAAACTCCAATATTTTGGCCACTTGATGCAAAGAGCTGACTCATTTGAAAAGACCTTGATGCTGGGAAAGATTGAGGGCAGGAGGAGAAGGGGACCACAGAGGATGAGATGGTTGAATGTCATCACCGACTCAATGGACATGAGTTTGGGTAAACTCTGGGAGTTGGTGATGGACAGGGACGCCTGGCGTGCTGGAATTCATGGGGTCGCAAAGAGTCAGACACGACTGAGCGACTGAACTGAACTGAACTGAACTGAGTGATGAGAAGTCTTTAAAAATCTTAAGTCAAAACATTTTTTCTGTTATTGTATCAATGCAAATAAAGTTTTGCTCATAAGAGAATATGATACGTACTGAACTGACTGACAATACTTAGAAAGTCATTTTTATTTTGTTTGGAAATAGTCCAAACCAATAGTGAAACCACAATTCACCTATAGTTGTGCTACCCACATTCTCTTCTCTCGAGACAATATCTTCTTCTGTTTCATATTTACAGATTCTTTTGTGTGAGTGTGTTATGGGCAGAATTTCTGCATCCTCTGCATCAGTATCACTGTCTTATGGTTAAATTAATATTTAGAGAATCTTCATGTCATTTCACTGGACATTCAATGGCATGCTTTGCTCCAGAGATGTACTTTTTTAAATTTAAATAAAACTTAAGTGTTCATTTGGAGAAGGCATTCTGCATCCTCTGCATCAGTATCACTGTCTTATGGTTAAATTAATATTTAGAGAATCTTCATGTCATTTCACTGGACATTCAATGGCATGCTTTGCTCCAGAGATGTACTTTTTTAAATTTAAATAAAACTTAAGTGTTCATTTGGAGAAGGCAATGGCACCCCACTCCAGTACTCTTGCCTGGGAAATTCCATGGACAGAGGAGCCTGGTAGGCTGCAGTCCATGGGGTCGTGAACAGTTGGACACAACTGAGTGACTTCACTTTCACTTTTCACTTTCATGCATTGGAGAAGGAAATGGCAACCCACTCCAGTGTTCTTGCCTGGAGAATCCCAGGGATGGTGGAGCCTGGTGGGCTGCCGTCTCTGGGGTCGCACAGAGTCGGACACGACTGATGCGACGCAGCAGCAGCAGCAGCAAGTGTTCATTTTGAAATTCAAGTGAAGTAAATACTTTAAATATTAGGATTCTATTTAGTAGATTTATATAATATACAGAAATATTTTCATGTTAGAATCTGAATGTGATTTTCCTGTTTGTATATGTGCACAGATTATACTTGAAATCAGAAAAATAAGTTTATTATTCAGCATTTGGGACAAAGTAGAAATGTTTCATGCATAGGAGACATTTCTTACAAATGAGAATCAGACAATATTAAGACTGGAAAAGTCTGTACAAAATGCTTAGTAAAATTATCTCAGCTTGTAAAGGAGGCTTTCAAGCAAGTAACCAGCCTAATGTTACAGAATAAATTTTTTGGTGTTTTATAAGGGATAGACCAAGCCTGAAGTTTTATTTTGAGATAACTGTATACTCTATTATTAAGGCAATTAGTATTTCTAATTATTACTAGGTTTTAACAGCTATTTCTTTTCAAGGACCAACAATACAAGTACTCACTCCAAGCTAAGAATTGATGACCATGATTTTTATTGCCAAGACTTTTAACGAGACTACAGATGTTTTTTATGAATTACCTGACCTAGTAGCTCTTTCTGATACAAAATCAAATGAAATGAAACCCCAAATTTGCAAGTCAAAATGAAAAAATTTTGAGTTATATTTTGCCATTTCATAATTCCAAAGGAGTATCTGCACTGAATTTTCAGGTTTTAAAAACTGCTTTTTCTTTAACATATAATATACCATCATTCTACAAAAAACTGGGGGCAGTAACATAGTCAATAAAGTGCAACCAAATTTTATGTAGAATGGTGAAAAATTTTCATGTTTATTCCTGAAATTAGTTGATCTATAATGTGTACTTTACAATTAGAAGAAAGTAATAGTGAATTTTTATGCAGAGCAGATGATTTCAGATAAAATCTGCAACTTTATTTTTAGAGTATTTTAGCTTAAATTCAGAGAAGGCAATGTCAGTACTCTTGCCTGGAAAATCCCATGGACGGAGGAGCCTGGTGGGCTGCAATCCATGGGGTCGCTAAGAGTCGGACACGACTGAGCGACTTCACTTTCACTTTTCACTGTCATGCACTGGAGAAGGAAATGGCATCCCACTCTAGTGTTCTTGCCTGGAGAATCCCAGGGACGGGGGACCTGGTGGGCTGCCATCTCTGGGGTCGCACAGAGTCGGACATGACTGAAGTGACTCAGCAGCAGTAGCAGCTTAAATTATTTTTTTTAGCTTAAACTCCATTAATTTATTACAGGATATGACATACCAATTGATTTTAAGTAGTTTTATTCAAGATAGTGTATAGTATATGCCTACTTTTTTTTTTTCCTGAATAGGCTTTTGGTAGAAAATGAATTTATACATAAAAGAAAAAATTCAATAAAGAAGGGATAAAAACAATCTCTGTTCTGGCTACTTAGGTTTGTAGCATAGCAGCTTATAATATACTTTCTATTAAAAATCCCTAAAGGAAAAAAGAGAACAAACTCATAGGTTGTTTCAAGATAAAAGTAGGAGTGAAAGCAAATATCAATAGAAAAGAGAGACAAAATTAGCAGCTTAATATTCTTGAGCTTGTGAGGAGGTATTTTCTTGGTATGTTATAAGGTAAACACTACAAAGCA
This sequence comes from Cephalophus harveyi, assembly GCA_006410635.1. Classification (NCBI taxonomy): domain Eukaryota; kingdom Metazoa; phylum Chordata; class Mammalia; order Artiodactyla; family Bovidae; genus Cephalophus; species Cephalophus harveyi. Next base: position 134,765 of record SJYT01047716.1, read on the forward strand.
TTTCCTCAGTTTTTTATACACTCTAGTGCAGAGAGTTGGACTGTGAAGAAAACTGAGCAGCAAAGAATTGATGCTTTTGAACTGTGGTGTTGGAAAACACTCTTGAAAGTCCCTTGGACTGCAAGGAGATCCAACCAGTCCATTCTAAAGGAGATCAGTCCTGGGTGTTCATTGGAGGAATGATGCTGAAGCTGAAACTTCAATACTTTGGCCACCTCATGCGAAGAGTTGACTCATTGGAAAAGAGTCTGATGCTGGGAGGAATTGGGGGCAGGAGGAGAAGGGGACGACAGAGGATGAGATAGCTGGATGGCATCACCAACTCGATGGACATGAGTTTGAGTGAACTCTGGGAGTTGGTGATGGACAGGGAGGGCTGGCATGCTGTGATTCATGGTGTCATAAAGAGTTGGACATGACTGAGCAACTGAACTGAACTGTACTGAGTGCAGAATAACAAAGGAACAAAAAAAAAAATCAGTTTTTCTCTCTGGAGAACAAAACTGTAATCTTCAAATATCTATACTAAATAATTAAGAATAGTTTTTACTGACCAAATCCTGGGGCTAGTGATCAAAATTCTCCACGAGTAAAAAAGATTTGTAAGAGAATTTTTATTATAAAGAGGATGAGAATGGTCTTTGACAGATTTATGAATTTCCTAAAGAACCATAAACTTAATATTAAGATACAGATGATGAAAAATATACACTTTAAATTGTTTTAAAATTAATAAATTACATTAAGTATTGCCAAAAGAAATCTGAAATGCATTGCCATTAAATTCAGAAAGCATATGACAACTTTTCTTCATATTTCAATTTGATTTGACTGGGCTTTAGAAATGGTATATAACTACATTCCATTTGTTTACATAAAGATTGTTGGACCTTAAATCAAGACAAAGTTCCATAATTATAAGATAGATGTAGTAAGAGTAAAAAGTTTGTTGTAAAAAGTTTGATGTAAAAAGTTTGTTGTTTTTAGGAGCCTAAAAGATGGATACAATTTCCATTAGGAAAGTACTTTAATGAATAACGGAAGGGGTAAAGTATAGACAGAGTCTTCCAGACCAGCGGTCGAACCCCAGTCTCCCGCATTGCGGGTAGACGCTTTACAGTCTGAGCCACAGGGAAGCCACCATAGACAGAGTAGGACACATTATCCCTGGATACACTGTCTGTTCTGGTAATGTCAGGTGAGTTAATTTGGCTTACCTAACAGCTAGTTCCTCTGAGTCCAGAGTTAGAAAGGTAAGCTGGTGGTAAAAGCAGTGATCCTAGTAATAATAAGGTGCATGGTGAGGTTCTTGGGATAATCTTACAGTGTTAGTGTGCTTCTCCATGAAATGCCCACAGTCTCTAAGCAAAGGAATGAAAAAGATAGGCACCTAGGTCACATTAGGCAGAGGAGTGGCTCTTTTTCATGGCCAAAAAGCAGAATTATGCAAAATGAAAACTGGAATGTGGACATTACACTGTATCTCTCTGTGTGACTTTAACCTGACTATAGAATATCCTAAGGCTTCCCCGGTGGCTCAGTGGTAAAGAATCTGCCAGCCAATGTAGGAAACGTGGGTTCAGTCTCAGGGTTGGGAAGATTCCCTGGAGTAGGAAATGGTAACCCACTTCAGTATTCTTGCCTGGGAAAATTCCATGGACAGAGGAGCCTGGCAGGCTACAGTCCATGGGCGGGGGGCGGGGTGGGGCAAGGAGTCAGACATGACTTAGCAACTAAACAACAAAAATGGTGAAAGAGAAGGGATGAGAAAGAAATTGCCATTCATGAGGTCAAACGACTGTGAGAACATTCTAAAAGTATTGAAACAAGAGTAAGAAATGGTGAAATATGTGAGCAAATGAGATAGTGGAAAATTGAAAAAAATTCTGTTGAAAATATACAAAATATGTAAGCAAGCAGATGATTCATGAGCTCTGTGTATAGACCACCTTTTCCCCGAAGCCCACTCCATACTCCTCATACCCATTCCCAGCGCCTAGTCTGTTGTGGGCGCTCAATAAATATTAAACAACCAAAGCACAAACTAATGTCAAAAGTTTGAAATTCACAGGAATCAATAGTGTTATTATTATCATTTAACATTTATTGAGGGTCAACAGCATGACTTAGTCCACATGTGAAAATAGGTTATTTTATAGCACACATTAAGCAAATAATTAAATACAATATGTATCAACTACACTTTCAGTTTTACGTCATTGATCATAAATGTAAAATTGTTTGTTTTTTTTATAATGTTGACATATCATGAATTATAAACATTTATTATTTAAATAAATAAGTTTCTCTCAGATAAATCACTACTGTTAGATATTATTAACATTCACTTGAAAGTATGAGATCAATCTACAACAAATACATATCACAGGTTCTAAATAGACCAGTTCATTTACAAAGAATAGAAGAGAATTTGAAAAGTGTCTGAGGATGGTGACAAATACACAAAGCATGTAAATAGCAATTGGGTTTCATTTGCTTCTGCGACAGTTTAAAATTTTGAAGTGATTTTTAATTGTTAAGAGGATGGAAAACTATACTGAATATTTCTGTAATGAAAATTTCAGCTTAATTTTGGCATACTAAATTTTCCAAGTTTATAAAGTATGTTTTCCCTTAACATTTGAGACTTAGAAATAAGTCTTCTAGACCAGCCTTCTCCTAGAGATTTTATATTCTGAAATAAGGGACATACTACTTGAAAACTTCAGTGAATGTAAGTTTTTTTATAATTCAAAGGAGTGGAAGATCAGCTAATTCAGCTCTATAATTGTAAAACCACAAAAAATAAGGATAAGGCCTAATGTTGCTATGTTTACACTTATACCTCACTGGGCAATTACTAAATTTTCTCTTTCATTTTAAGTTTTTTTAAAATTCACAATACAGAAAGTATAATTGCTAAAATGTAATTTATTAAAAATTTTTATCCATATGATGATTCACCACAAGCAGTTTTGTTACATAAGAATATCTTCTACAAAGATCATGATAATGATGTAATTAATGATCAATTAATATTTAGTTGGGCTCCCAGGAGGTGCTAGTGGTTAAGAGTCTCCCTACCAATGCAGGTAATACAAGAGAGGAGGGCTTGATCCCTGGGTCAGGAAGATCCCCTGGAGAGAGGAATGGCACCCCACTCCAATATTCTTACCTGGAAAATTCCATGGACAGAGGAGCCTGGTGGGCTACAGCTCATGGGACTGCAAAGAGTCAGTCATGACAGCATAGCATAGCAGCAAAAGATTTAATTATTAATTTCACCTAGACTTTTTACTCTAAAATGAGGGTAGTTGGGTAAGTTAATCAGTTATCTTCTGGTTTCTCAGATATTTGGCAACTTTTGCTTCAGAAATCACATGTGATTTAGTAAAATATCATAATGGTACAGTATTAGAGACAGATTATTGAAATCTGCATCACCTAATACCCCTTTCTTCAGCAATTCCTCTATGTTTTATTCAACCCACAAGTATTTATTGAATACTTCCTACATGCCAGCACTGTTAGAGTCCCTTAGAACAAATTCTTAAAGAAAGCTTTAAGTGATATCATCACAGGTATGAATGAAAGAAAAAGAAAGATGATATGTGAGTGATCTGATTTATTACTATTTTCTTCACCTTTTCACTGTTAGATTGAAATCACTTAGAAGGAAGGAAATTAGAAACAAGGAGATGCTGGGACTCCAATCTGCAACTCATATCATTAAAGTTAACTGTCTTGACTGGTCTCCTGCCCTGCCCTGGTAAGTAAGACATCACTGAATGCTTCCTGAGAGTGACTGCCTTGATCTTCTGGCTAGTAACAAGCAAATATTATCAAAGATTTCCTTCTGAGAGAAAGCAAGATTAAAAAAGAGAGAGGGAAATTGGAGTTAGGGGACAGGTCAATTTTGAAAAGTAATACCAAGGAGAAAAAAGTACACTAAATATAAGAAATTAAATATCAAACAATAAATAAACCAAGCTTAATGAAATGTGCATGAACCAAGCTTAATAAAATGAAATTATACTGAAGTGGTTTCCCTGGTGGCTCAGTGGTAAAGAATCCACCTGCAATGCAGGAGATACAGGAGCCGCAGGTTCAATCCCTGGGTCAGGAAGTTCTGCTAGGGTAGGAAATGGCAACCCACACCAGTATTCTTGCCTGGAAAATTCCATGGATAAAGGAGCCAGACCGACTACAATCCATGGGGTCACAAAGAGTCGGTCATGACTTAGTGACTAAATCACCAATGAAATGTGATGTATTCTTTCTAGATATAATATGCAATAAATATAAAGACAAATCCTCATATAGTAGAGTGCCTTGTGATGTTCTATCTTTGGCATTCCTTGGCTCTCACTATAAGGACAGCAACATGTACTATGGAAAATATTTGTGTCTCCTGATGCTTCTAGGTAACTGCTTTCTAAACAAAGAGAAATTGCTACTGGTGTTTGTGGTGTGTGTGCATGTGTGTATCTTTAAAGTGGGGAGATTTATAAAGATTTTCTTAACACTCAAAATTCTGGTCTAGCCAAAGTACGATCTTTATGAGAAGAACAATTGAAAACCACATCATCCTTCAATGAACTACAGTTAAAATTAGAGATATACTTTTAGACTTTTGCAAAAGTTAAATTAACTAAGTTTCTAATTCTTACATAATACGAGGTTCCGTTTACTAAATTACATTAACGTAAAATTTTTTCACCTATCACGATATGAATTTTCCATAGCATAAAATTTAGCTTAATCAATGCTTCCCTAGCAATCATAATGCAGAATAGGTCCAGAGGTTCAGTATACACAATTTTACATAGATCAAAAAGTGTATTTAAAACCTAGTAAGAATTATGAGTAAAAGTTTGTCCCTAATAGAGTTTGTAAGTTCAAATTTAAATTAATGAAAATAACTCCTTATAAACCATTTAATTGTACTTCAATGCATTATGAACTAGTTTTAGATTACTTATACTTCTAAATGGACTTCCCTGGTGGCTCAGACGATTAAGCGTCTGTCTACAATGCAGGGGACCCGGGCTCGATCCCCGGGTCGGGAAGATCCCCTATTGAAGGAAATGGCAATCCACTCCAGTACTATTGCCTGGAAAATCCCATGGACAGAGGAGCCTGGTAGGCTACAGTCCATGGGGTTGCAAAGAGTCGGACATGGCTGAGCGACTTCACTTTCACTTTCTTTCACTTTCATACTTCTAAATATAACTAAAATCAATTTAAAGAAGAGAACTATACAATAGTCAAACATCATCTCAGGAATAAATATTAGAATATTATGATGAAATCTGTAGAATGTAAGTCATTTATTCTCACATACATTTCTTAATTTATTAAAATCACAAAATATACTTTTCATATAAATTATTTGTCATAAATATACCATCACAAAAACATTCAAGCTATCCAAATACCCTATTTTTTATGATCTGTTTAATTAAAAAATATGAAGCCATTGTTTTATAATATTTAAAACTGAAATGATTTACTAAATCAATATTAAAAAGTCATTGAAAGACTCATTTTTATATAAGCCAAGTGCATAAGTGTTTATAAAATAAAATGCATTTAGTAAAAGAATGAATTATAAAATCACCCGAAGGAGTAAATTCATATCTCTAACAGCCATTTCCAGTCTCTGAACTTTCTGAGGCAACATTATATAATTGATGAAACTGACACCAACATGAAGGTAAAAAGAAATAAAACAATCGGTGTTTAAATCAGTTATATGTTAGGTATTATTATTAGTGTCGGCATTTTATGTTCAAGTCAGTCTTCTCTTAATTTGCTGTGGTTATAAAAACAATTTGCAAATGCCATAAGATGAGCAGCCCATACCTTTATACTAGAGAGGAGAAAAACTATGAAGCTTAATGAAAGCAAAGTGATTTGATTCTCACTTATACTGAAGCGGATTTCATAAGGAAAAAGGGCTAGTAAATCCTAAACACTTAACTAGGAGTTTACATTTTTTTCATATCCTTTCACATGTATTTTGAACTCCACATCTTGTCAGACAGGCAGGTCAAGTATAATTAACCCTGTTTTTTAGAGAAGAAATTTAGGCTCAGAACCTTGTCCAAGTCAACAAGTTGAGACTGGTGTCCATGCTCCTACACCTCGACTTTATATTTCAGAGACTAATGTATCCACCTCAAAAAGAGGCTGACAGAAACGTTCAACTGAACTCTAAAAGCCCAGGTAATCTGCAGAAACCAAAATAAATTTGAAAACTTTTTCAATGTGATTTAATGTGATTTTTATTTTGAAAAGCCGAAGGAAATCAATCCTTGACTAATTTTTTAAATTAGTCAGTCCTTAACTTAGTTTACTTATTTGAAGTGTGAAGGTTTGAATGATTTTCTTAATATATTTGTGTAAAAATATCTAAATTTCTGATATTAGGAATTTGTCTCTAAGAGGATAAATTATTTTCATTTTATTCTTGACAAATTATGCTAGTTCTAACCTCATCTACCGATTATAATAGTAAATATTATAATATTATAATGTATTAAAGGCCAAAGGATAGAGGGAACAACAATTAAAATTATTAGCAATATGAGTTCTAACAGAAGGCACAACATCACCTCAAATGCTTCTATTCTACTATACTGTAGTATTTTCCTCAAGCATATTCTAGAGTGATATATTTATTATATAGCTGCATAAGTAAAAAGAAAATGCATTATTTATAGCATTGTGGTTTATAACACTGAAATTTTAGATGTCTTGGGAGAATCAGTTGCTGGAGTTGTAATACAGACTCAAGTAATTTACTTGTATTGCTGGTTTTTCACTTTGTTTTAACATACTAGCTTTCAAGTAGTAGAAATTGTTCTTGCATAAGCTGTTCTTTAAACTATGATCAGTCAGGTGGTGTTAAATCCACAAATCACACAGGAAAACATGTCTACCAATTGGCCTGAAAATTTTCCTTATTCCCAATAATCTTCAGCATTTTTCTTGATGTAATTAAGCAGTTTGTGGAGTTTTTCTGTTCTGAACTTAACACTCAGAGTTTAGTTATACAAAAGAATAAAAACCCAGATTGCCACCTCACATTCTCCCTGGCAGAGAGCAACACGCAAGGACAGTGATAGAGAGCAATCGATTTAAAGGTTATTGTCGTCCGCCTGTCTGAATCCAGTGCTTTCCTCCTCACGTTGTTGTCTTTCTAAAGAAGATAATGTCAACCTCCTTCATTTTTTTTTACCTTGCTCCACTGTCTTGGTTGTTTTTTCTTCCTTCTTTCCAGGTACAGCTGCAAAGCAGAGATAAGGTTTAAATAAAAGTTCCAATGGAAATGCTGCTTCTGCACAAAAAGGCATTTTGTAACTCATTCAATGCCAAAGATTTCTTCTAAGCAGGTTATTTTAAAGCTTTTTCAATACTTCTCATTTCTCTATAATTCAATAGAAACCTACTATTATAAGTCTACTCTTAAAGAATTAGAGAAATAAAAATAATCCCTTGCCCTGTTCTTACTAGTTTTTACATACTGCTTTCCACCTCATTCTTTTACATGTTGCTTTGATAAACAAGCTCTGTGAAGAGTTCTGCTTGACAGGATTATGATTAATTGACTTACATTCCAAGTTATTGCTGGAACCACTTGGCATCTTGAAAATGTCAACTAGATGCTCCTTTAAATTCATGCTTAATATCACTTAATCAGCTCAAAGGACAGTGTAGTCATGCTTGAGATTTGCTTAAATATTAAATGAAGTCATCCCAAATCACAAGTAACCAAAAAAAAAAAAAAGTA
>SJYT01047716.1:144554-154621 GCA_006410635.1 Cephalophus harveyi
AATACCCAGTATAATGTTTAATACAAGTGCTGATATTTTTTGTATTTTCCAATTCCCAGTGAGAAATCTTTCCATTTTCTCCATTGAGTATAATATTTGTTAATAGTTTTTGTATATATATTCTCAGAATAGGGAAGTTTCTTTGTACATTAATATGAAATGCATCATTTATGAAAAGTTTAATTTCCCTTTATATTATTATGGTTAATTATGTTGATTTTTGAAATTGCATTCAAGAAATAAAACCAACTTGGTTGCATGTTGTCTTCTGCATGTAATATCAGACTTTTTATTGTTGTTCAGTTGCTAACTACTATCCAATTCTTTATGACTCCATGGACTGCAGAACACAGGCTTCCTTGCCCTTCACCATCTTCTGGAGCTTGCTCAAACTCACGTCCATTGAATCAGTGATGCCATCCAACCATCTCATCATCTGTCACCCCCATCACCTCCTGCCTTCAATCTTTCCTAGCATCAGGGTCTTTTCTAATGAGCCAGCTCTTTGCATCAGGTGGCCAAAGTATCGGAGCTTCAGCTTCAGCATCAGTCCTTCCAATGAATATTCAAGAGTGATTTCCTTTAGAATTGACTGGTTTGATCTTGCAGTCCCAGGGACTCTCAAGAGTCTCCTCCAGCACCACAGTTCAAAAGCATCAGTTCTTCAGTACTCAGCCTTCTTAATGGTCCAACTCTCACATTCAGACTTGACTACTGGAAAAAACATAGCTTTGACCATATGGACCTTTGTTGGCAAAGTAATGTCTCTGCTTTTTAATACACTATCTAGGTTTGTCATAGCTTTTCTTCCAAGGAGTAAGTGTCTTTTAATTTCATGGCTGCAGTCACTATCTGCAGTGATTTTTGAGCTCAGGAAAATAAACTCCATCACTGCTTCCATTTTTTCCCAATCTATTTGCCATAAAGGAATGGGGCTGGATGCCATGATCTTAGTTTTTTGAATGCTGAATTTTAAGCCAACTTCTTCACTCTCCTCTTTCACTTTCATCAAGAGGCTCTTTAGTTCCTTTTCGCTTTCTGCCATAAGGGTGGTGTCCTCTGCATATCTGAGGTTATTGACATTTTACTGGCAATCTTGATTCGGGCTTGAACTTCATCCAGTCCAGCATTTTGCATGATGTACTCTGCACATAAGTTAAGCAAGCAGGGTGACAGTATATAGCCTGGATGTACTCCTTTCCCAATTTGGAACCAGTCTGTTTTTCTATGTCCAGTTCTAACTGTTGCTTATTGACTGACCTGCATACAGGTTTCTTATGAGGAAGATAAGGTGGTCTGATATTCTCATCTCTTGAAGAATTTCCCACAGTTTGTTGTGATCCACACAGTCATATGTTTTAGCATAGTAAATAAAGCAGAAGCAGATGTTTTTCTGGAACTCTCTTGCTTTTTCTTTGATCATCATCAGATGTTGGCAATTTGACCTCTGGTTCCTCTGTCTTTTCTAAATCCAGCTTGAACATACTGAAGTTCACGGTTCACATACTGCTGAGGACTACCTTGCAGAATTTTGAGCATTACTTTGCTAGCGTGTGAAATGAGTATAATTGTGCAGTAGCTTGAACATTCTTTGGCATTGATTTTCTTTGGTATTGGAATGAAAACTGACCCTTTCCAGTTCGGTGGTTACTGATGAGTTTTGCAAATTTGCTGGCATATGAGTGCAGCACTTTCAAAGCATCATCTTTTAGGATTTGATGATAGCTCAGCTGGAATTCCATTACATCCATTAGCTTTGTTCATAGTAATGCTTCCTAAGGCCCTCTTGACTTCACATTCCAGGATGTCTGGCTCTAGATGAGTGATCACACCATTTGGATCACACCATTCATATTGATCAACATTTGCAGGTGTCTATTTTAGGGAAAAAAGTAGATTTGAGCTGGACACCTTCAGAGATTCCAGGTAATAAGGAAACAAAGTAGCTACCATTCTTATACAGCAATGCCTTGATTATGGACAGACAGTCCTGAAATGAACTGTGAGGTGGAGAGTTGGTTTTCTATAGTTTCAGGTTTGTTTTCTTTTTATTTACTTTCAGTTCAGTTCAGTTCAGTCACTCAGTGTTGTCCGACTCTTTGTGACCCCATGTATCGCAGCACGCCAGGCCTCCCTGTCCATCACCAACTCCTGGAGTTCACTCACATTCACGTCCATTGAGTCCGTGATGGCATCCAGCCATCTCATCCTCTGTCGTCCCCTTCTCCTCCTGCCCCCAATTCCTCCAAGCATCAGAGTCTTTTCCAATGAGTCAACTCTTCACTGAGGTGGCCAAAGTACTAGAGTTTCAGCTTAAGCATCATTCCTTCCAAAGAAATCCCAGGGCTGATCTCCTTGCAGTCCAAGGACTCTCAAGAGTCTTCTCCAACACCACAGTTCAAAAGCATCGATTCTTTGGCGCTCAGCTTTCTTCACAGTCCAACTCTCACATCCATACATTACCACTGGAAAAACCATAGCCTTGACTAGACGGACCTTTGTTGGCAAACTAATGTCTCTGCTTTTCAACATGCTATCTAGGCTGGTCATAACTTTCCTTCCAAGAAGTAAGTGTCTTTTAATTTCATGGCTGCAGTCACCATCTGCAGTGATTTTGGAGCCCCAAAAAATAAAGTCTGACACTGTTTCCACTATGAGCATCTTTTCATGTGTTTGTTAGCCATCCGTATGTCTTCTTTGGAGAAATGTCTGTTTAGTTCTTTGGCCCATTTTTTGATTGGGTCGTTTATTATTCTGGAGTTGAGCTGCATAAGTTGCTTGTATATTTTTGAGATTAGTTGTTTGTCAGTTGCTTCATTTGCTATTGTTTTCTCCCATTCAGAAGGCTGTCTTTTTACCTTGCTTATAGTTTCCTTTGTTGTGCAGAAGCTTTTAATTTTAATTAGATCCCATTTGTTTATTTTTGCTTTTATTTCCAGTATTCTGGGAGGTTGCCACCTGTTCTTAATATCTTCTGCTTCTGTTAGGTCCATACCATTTCTGTCCTTTATCGAGCCCATCTTTGCATGAAATGTTCCCTTGGTATCTCGTATTTATTTACTTTATCACTGTTTAGTTTATCTGCAAAGTTAAAGCCTATAGTAAACTTCAATCTCACTTTTATTACAAAGATACCAAAAGTTGCTTTCTCAAATTAAAGCTAGTGGCTTTAGTATTTATGTCTGTCTTATTATATAATACTATTGAGACAACCCTGATTAATAACTTTATGTAACTTTCATGTGTACAAGATTACATTTCTACTTTTGAATACATTACAGAATGCTCACCACGAGAAATTTAGTTTCCAATTATTACTATCGCATTTACACATTCATCCCCCCTGCACCTTCCCCACCACTCTGATCTCTCTATCTACATGTTATGCTTTGTTTTCTTTGTTGATTTATTTTAGTTTTCTGTTTGTTTTTTTATATTCTATTCATGAGTAAAATTAGGTGATACATCCCTTTGTCTGACTTAATTCACTTGATGTTACTTGCATGTGCCACAGCACTTTAAATATGTCTAAAATTAATCTTGTTTTCTCTCACAGAACAGTTTATTTTTATCTTTCTTTTTCATTTTTATTACTCATTATTACTAATTGTATTACTCATTTTCATTTTTATCATTTGATATTTATATTAAATAATATTCTTCTAGTTATTGTTTAGTAGTTAAGTTTGTCTTACTCTTTTGTGACCCCATGGACTGTAGCCCACCAAAATCCCCTCTCCACGGTATTTCCGAGGCAAGAATACTGGGGTGGGTGGCCCTTTCCTCCTCCAATATTCTTCTAGTACTCAGCTTCAAAACTTTTCATTAGATAATTTCTGAATTTTTCCCTTGCAAAGTTGGACAGTTGTCAAGTTCCATAAAATCTATTTTATAATACTGCTCATATAATATCCCTTCTTTCCAGTCATGACTAATATCAGATCCTAACGCACATTGCCTATATCATTGACAAAGCTTCCTAACCAGCCGCAGTTCAGTCAGCTGAGTCGCTCAGTTGTGTGCAACTCTTTGCAACCTCATGGGCTGCAGCACGCCAGGCCTCCCTGTCCATTGCTAACTCCCAGAGTTCACTCAAACTCATGTCCGTTGAGTCGGTGATGCCATCCAACCATCTCATCCTCTTACGTTTCCTTCTCCTCCCACCTTCAATCTTTCCCAGCATCAGGGTCTTTTCAAATGAGTCAGTTCTTCACATCAGTTGGCCAAAGTATTGGAGTTTCAGCTTCAGCATCAGTCCTTCCGATGAATATTTAGGACTGATTTCCTTTAGGAGGAACTGGTTGGATTCCCTTGCAGTCCAAGGGTCTCTAAAGAGTCTTCTCCAACACCACAGTTCAAAAGCATCAATTCTTTGGCACTCAGCTTTCTTTATAGTCCAACTCTCACATCCATACATGACTACTAGAAAAAGCATAACTTTGACTAGACAGAACTTTGTTGGCTAAGTAATGTCTCTGCTTTTTATTTTTTATTTTTTTTACAAGATAAATATATTTTTTTAAATTTCTATTTGTATTTTATTTTGCTTTACAATACTGTATTGGTTTTGCCATACATTGACATGCCTCTGCTTTTTAATATGCTGTCTAGGTTGGTCATAACTTTTCTTCCAAGGAACAAGCGTCTATTAATTTTCTAAAGCAAAAGTCTTGAGTATCATTCCTATACTTACAATTCTTCATTGACTCCCTAGTGCTTATAAGATAGAGCTGAATATTAAAATCAGGCCCCCTTACAGCATTATTAGCACAAGTTGTATTAATTCATATTGTATTCTTGAGACTCCTATTACTCTTCATAGACATCACGCAGTTTCCCTCTGCTTTGCCTTCTTCTGTTACCAAGGCCCAAGAAACTCTTTCAACTAATTATTATATAACAAAAGTCTACCTGTTATTTAGGCTTAAATTTAAAGTCACCTTCTACAGCAAATCTTTTGCATTTCCTCAAGTAAGAATAATTTATAAACTCCTATGGCTCTTTATCTCTATTTATCTATTTACCTGTTGCCTTTCAAACATTAACTATGGTCATATGGAAAACATTTAGCTGAAAGCAAAAAAAAATAAATGAGGCCTAAATAACTCATCGGAGAAGGCAATGGCACCCCACTCCAGTACCCTTGCCTGGAAAATCCCATGAACGGAGGAGCCTGGTGGGCTGCAGTCCATGGGGTCGCTAAGAGTCGGACACGACTGAGTGACTTCACTTTCATTTCTCACTTTCATGCATTGGAGAAGGAAATGGCAACCCACTCCTGTGTTCTTGCCTGGAGAATTCCAGGGACGGGGGAGCCTGGTGGGCTACCGTCTATGGGGTCGCACAGAGTCGGACACGACTGAAGCGACTTAGCAGCAAATAACTCATGGAGTAGATTCATCTATTCATGATTTTAATTGCTCAAGTAATATCTGTATATTTCCTTAAGTTTTCACATAGTGTATGATCCACAAGTATATGTTGAATGAAAGTGAAAAGTGTTTGAAAACTTCAAAACAAATATAAAACAGTAAGATAACTATCATATTGATGATTTAATACTATATATCTCCAAATAAAATTTGACTTAAAAGCAAGCTTAAGATTAAACAATATATACTAGATATAAACTGGCACACTGTGACTAATTTAAAATATTTAATTATTTTTCTAACTTTGAACATTTAAAATGATTGTAAAATCAGTAATTTCCACTTAACATTGTAACACAGTTCCTAGTTCAAGCCTCAATGTAGAATAATAAAGTCCAGTCTCTTGAAAACGAAGAAAGCCCAAAAGAGATTGGGGGCTGGTTACTATATGTATGATGAAGCAATATATATTTCATGTGTGATTAATCATCACTGATAAGGAGAAAAGAAACTACCTGACAAATGAGAGGAGTCTCCTTTGAAAGTTATTTGTCACTTGTCAAACTGGTTAAGTCCTATCTGAGTTTCAGAATGTTTATGATGGCTTTGGAAGGAACACTTGTTTCTGTTCGTTTTCTATAGCTGCAAGGAAATCTAATATGTAGAGTCATATTTAAATTAATGATTGAGGTATGAGATCTAATTAACTAGAGGCAAAGTAAATAATGCCAATATTCTATTTTCATAAACAGGTTATTTACTTCCTTGCATTTCATTCTGAGCTTAGCAATCAGTTCTAATTAATCCCAACCAAAATGTTTGGCCTTACTCTAAACTCAGAAATCATTCTTGGTTGAATATTTCAGTGAATTCACTAAATTAAGATTCAGTATTAATTCAGTATGTCTGTTTACTCTAAAAGGACTTGACTAACTCCATATTATGTGTGCTCATATTTCTACCCTAAATATCTAGGTTCCAAGTGATTCAGAGTCTGTGCACGGGTCAGCTACTAGTTTTTGAATCTTTCCTTTTTAACTCTGTCTCCAGACTGTCTTGACAATCAAAGATTTCTTGAGGCTCAATATGTGAAATCTAATTCCAGATAAAAGCATATAACTGCTACGTGGACATCCCACTGGTTTCATTCATGGCTGAAGATTTTGAATACAATTCTGCCTTCCTTCTGTTCTTGCTTCAGCAAATATTAGATGTACTTACCTTATAGTTACTTACTAGATACATGTACCCTGTATCCATGCCTAGATTATAACTTTCTCTGAATCTGTATTGAAACCCTTAGCCTTGTTATTGACACCATGGAATTATCCATTCTGAAGCACCCAGGTTTTACCCACACATTATACTTAATGCTGACAAGCAAAAGTGATTTTAGAATAAGACCTCATAACAGAATGACATATATTAATATGGGCTTCCAATAAATTCAAGGCTCTGCCATTTATGGCAAATTAATACCTAGTAAAATATGTCAATGAAACAGGTATCGTGGTCACTTATCGCAAAAATGACATCACAAATACTAGGTTACTAAGAAAAGAGCTGTCTAGGAAACAGATTTTATTTCTATCTGCTATAAATTCAGAATAATAAGTAGAATTATATTTGAAGAAGCAAACCCATTAAATAATTCAACTGGTTCTAGTTATTATCTTACAGTACAGTTTATATTTCTTTTAAGTATCCTTTAATTTTTTGTCTTTCATCAGTATATACATGTGTATAGTAACTTGTACACTAATTTATATAACTAACATATTATAGCTGTCTCTTATACACATCTAGATGTGTATAAGAGACAGGTACAGTTCTTCTGTGTATTCCTGCCACCTGTTCTCTTTTTTTTAAATTTTATTTTTACTTTATTTTACTTTACAATACCGTATTGGTTTTGCCATAGATTGACATGAATCCACCATGGATGTATACGAGCTCCTAATCCTGAATCCCCCTCCCACCTCCCAACCCATATCATCTCTCTGGATCATCCCCGTGTACCAGCCCCAAGCATCCTGTATCCTGTATCGAACATAGGCTGGTGCTTCATATGTGTGTAGTGTTTGTATACGTGTGTGTGGAGGATAGGATTGCTAAACTGCGTCATGAGATTCTTACAAAGACACTGGATATATTATTGATTTCATTTCTATTTATAAAGCAATATCACAAATTTTGAAATTATTCCAGTTTGTTTTGAATGGAGAATATGTAAATTTTTCATCATACTGAATATTTTTAACATATATTAATGTTCTTAAAGATATTCTTTAGAGTGTCAACTAAGAGGAGTCAATATTCACATAATGGTTGCTTCTGATTAGATGTGACAAGAAAAATATATTTAAAAACTTAAATTCCAAACTTCCTAATATGTTTCTTTTCAGGCAAGCATCCCAAGGAATGTAATTTCTAATTTTACACTATTATTACATAAAGTGAACATTGTTCATGGAAGCTCTACTAGTGAAAGTTCTGTTTGTTCAAACCCTAAACATATAAATCAGTGTACTAAGTTTGAAAGCTCTCCAGATGACTGGAGCCTGTGGAGTTTACGCAGTTGCATTTCTTCAATTTATTTTAAAAAACTAACTTAAAATTGGACTATAATTACTATCTTTAGTTTATGACCCTAAAAGAATAAAAACTTTTGGCATCAGAGCACTGAAGACAAAGCCTTGTTAACATAGGTACTACAAATCTTGTGCAAAGTGATTTTGTTCCATATCAGTGAAATAGTAAAATCAATAAATAAGGCTCTTCTATAAGCATAAAGAAGTAATAGTCATGACATCTTTTTCTTTAAGCTGCACTGACCTTTTTTTGATGAGGCAGAACCAACCTCTTCTTTGGTTTGTTCAGTCTCTGTAAATTCAGGTATTAAAGAACAAGAAATGGATATTAGACATGCCAGGTCAATACCTTATAATATTCGAAGTCAGACAAGACTAAAACTACCTAAAGGATAAAATATACGTGGCATCTAAGAGCAAAGCAAGCAGCAGAGAAAACTTACGTTTTAATATGCTTGAATTTTTTTTTAACTAATTGTTAAATAATACAGAAATTCTCTTCCAAGATACAATCCTTGTGAAAAATGCATACCTTTCCAACTCCCTGTAAGCTTAAGTAACACAATATCACCAAAGCCTTTGAAACCTCTTATTTGTCTTACTACTCATTGCATACCTCTCTCTTCATCTTGAATATCATTGCCCTAATTTCTGTATAAATCATTTCTTTTTCTGTAGTCTTTTATTACATGAATTTATCTCCAAACAAAGGTAAAGCCATTATACACAGGTTGAGTTATATTGTTTAGTGATAAAACTTTATATAAATTGAATTATATTTTTTAATTCTTGTAATTGGCTTCCTTCAAAATGTGCTGAGATGCAGTGTTAAAATAGTTTAACAAGATGGCCTACTAGACTTCAACAGCTTTAGTGCCTTTACTGGTCTACATAAAGAAACCGAAGGCAGAGTCAACAAGATTTTTCTTGAATCAAGAAAATGGTACTCAAGAGCAATTATCGTAAGAGCCGAATAACTAAATTTTCCCAAATAAGGTGATATATGTCATAGCCAATTAATATTTTTTGCTTTGCTTCCAGGTAGTCTCTATAATACCTTTGCTCTAGTCCCTTCCAGTGGAGTTCCCCTCATGTTTTTGTCACTGCGCTATTTGATTCACTGTTTACTTATAGCTGTTTAACTCTTTACACAAGGCATGCTGAGAGGAGTAGCTGTAGCTGATTGCTTTCACTGCTGTGTAGTGTATCCCACTGTATACACATTCTACATATTATGGATCCATTCCCCTGCCAATGAACACTGGGTCCTGTTCAGTCTTGTATTATTATAAATAATGCTGCTATGAATATTCCTGCATATGAACCCTGGTGCAATGTGCAAGAATTTTCTTAGAAGTGAAAGTGCTAGGTCATAGCATGTGCTCTTGTTTAAATAAATGCCATATTTTTCCAAAGTTTTACATTCATACCAACAGTATATGTAAGAGTTTCTATTGTTTCATAGCATAACCATCACTAGAATGAACATTTTCCTCCATTTTGGTCAATTTGATATGTATAAAATAGTATTACTGTGATTTTAAGAAAATTTTCATTATTACTAACACACTAAATCTATTTTGATATATTTCCAGGCCATCTTGTGTCTTTCTTGTTTTATTTTTCATACTTGCTTATATCTTTTACTCATTTTTTTCTACCCACTATTCTATCAAGTTCTTTGTTCTTTTTTAGAGTTGTTTTTTTTTTTTTCACTACTAGTTTATTGACTATGCCAAAGCCTTTGACTGTGTGGATCACAATAAACTGTGGAAAATTCTGAGAGAGATGGGAATACCAGACCAGCTGACCTGCCTCTTGAGAAATCTGTATGCAGGTCAGGAAGCAACAGTTAGAACTGGACGTGGAACAACAGACTGGTTCCAAATAGAAAAAGGAGTACGTCAAGGCATATATTGTCACCCTGCTTATTTAACTTCTATGCAGAGTACATCATGAGAAACACTGGGCTGGAAGAAACACATACTGGAATCAAGATTGCTGGGAGAAATATCAATAACCTCAGATATGCAGATGACACCACCCTCATGGCAGAAAGTGAAGAGGAACTAAAAAGCCTCTTGATGAAAGGGAAAGAGGAGAG
>SJYT01047716.1:154909-204285 GCA_006410635.1 Cephalophus harveyi
TGGTTTTTCCTGTGGTCATGTATGGATGTGAGAGTTGGACTGTGAAGAAGGCTGAGTGCCGAAGAATTGATGCTTTTGAAGTGTGGTGTTGGAGAAGACTCTTGAGAGTTCCTTGGACTGCAAGGAGATCCAACTAGTGCATTCTGAAGGAGATCAGCCCTGGTATTTCTTTGGAAGGAATGATGCTAAAGCTGAAACTCCAGTACTTTGGCCACCTCATGTGAAGAGTTGACTCATTGGAAAAGACTCTGATGCTGGGAGGGATTGGGGGCAGGAGGAGAAAGGGACAACAGAGGATGAGATGGCTGGATGGCATCACGGACTCGATGGACGTGAATCTGAGTGAACTCTGGGAGTTGGTGATGGACAGGGAGGCCTGGCGTGCTGCGATTCATAGGGTCGCAAAGAGTCGGACACGACTGAGTGACTGAACTGAACCGAACTTCTAGTTACTAATATATGCTACAGACATCTTTTCCTTATATGTAGCTGGTCTTTTGTCTCTTTATGGTATCTATTGACTGGCTTTAATTTTAATATAATAAAATATATTAAACTTTTTATAACTTGAATTTGCATGTAATTTTTGAGATTCAACTATATTTCAAAATAATATAAAAATATATTTTCCTATACTTATTTAATGCCTGTTTTGTTCAATTCCTAAACCATCCAGAATTTATATTTTCAAGTTGTACACAGTAAGTCGCTCAGTCGTGTCCGACTCTTTGCAACCCCATGGATTGTAGATTGCCAGGCTCCTCTGTCCATAGGATTCTCTAGGCAAGAATACTGGAGTGGGTTGCCATTTCCTTCTCCAGGGGATCTTCCCGACCCAGGGATTGAACCCAGGTCTTCCGCATTGCAGGCAGACACTTTAACCTCTGAGCCAACAGGGAAGCCCTAGGAATAAATTGCTTCTTTGCAATGAATACCAACTGCATCAGCAATACTCAGAAATAAACTCTCCATTCTCTATTGAAATGGCTGGTTTTTCTTACATCAAATTTTGATCAAGTGGAATTGTTTTAGGTCTCTTTTGTTCCTGTCCTACTGGAAAACTTTAGATCTGCCCCAATATCATGCTACCCTTTAAAACACAATATCACGAGATTGCTTTATTAATAAGACTCAAGTCACAAAGCACTTGTCTCAGTAGTCATACATTTTAGTGTTATTTTGCTGTACTCATTATACTTCCATAAGATTTATTTCTGATTTTTCAGGGGATCTTCCCGACCCAGGGATTGAACCCAGGTCTTCCGCATTGCAGGCAGACACTTTAACCTCTGAGCCAACAGGGAAGCCCTAGGAATAAATTGCTTCTTTGCAATGAATACCAACTGCATCAGCAATACTCAGAAATAAACTCTCCATTCTCTATTGAAATGGCTGGTTTTTCTTACATCAAATTTTGATCAAGTGGAATTGTTTTAGGTCTCTTTTGTTCCTGTCCTACTGGAAAACTTTAGATCTGCCCCAATATCATGCTACCCTTTAAAACACAATATCACGAGATTGCTTTATTAATAAGACTCAAGTCACAAAGCACTTGTCTCAGTAGTCATACATTTTAGTGTTATTTTGCTGTACTCATTATACTTCCATAAGATTTATTTCTGATTTTCTCTTTGAAATTCTTTCCTCTTCCTCCCTGCTGCCTTGTTCTAAACTGAACTCAGATTCTACTTCTGTTAGTACTCCTTTATCTAGCTTGGTTTTCTTTGAACCAAACTTGATGAATATTCTTAAGCTCCAAACCATGACATTTTCCAGTTTCAGGATAGCACCCAGGACACCAACTGTGGCTTTATAAGTAGGATTAAACAGGAAGCACATCTTGCCCTACAATCTAAATCAGTCCCAGCTCTATCACAGTCTAGTTTTTATGGTACTTAAATTCCCATACCAGCACCTGGCATTGTATCAGTGCTATTTTAAGTTCAATCAGGTAGCTGTCAGGGGCCAGTGTGAGGAATCCCGCCTGTGACAAGGTCATGCGGAAGGAAGCCTGACAAAACGCAAGGATGTGATCAGGTTTCAGGGGTTCCCCCTGGAATTTCCTGAGCATCCACCCCCCAAAAAATAAGAATCTGCCGGCCTTTGTACTCTGCTTTTCCACTCTTCTAATATTCTCTGGAAAAAGTCAAATCAGGGCTTTAGTCTTCTGCATTTGGAAGGGATGTTTCAGTTAAACCCCCTCTGATAGCTCTCTAGCTTGCCTAACAGGTTCCCCCAGACCTCTTACAGCTTGTGAATTGCTTACAGCCCCGCAACTGCGAGAGGCACAAAGCTTAAAAGCATCTTAAAGATACAGAGCCTTTTCTAAAGAGTTAAAAGTTATATTGGTAGAGGGTTTTCACTGTTGACTCAATGACTGCTGCCAGGCCTCCATATTCTTTATCTTTTAGGCACCTGGGAGGATGTTAATCAATGTAAAGGGGATATGGAAAAAGATATATAGTAGTTTTGATGTTAGCAACACTAGACTTTTGAGTTAATTACTTTTCTTTGTTATATATCACTGCACTCCTCTTGTGTCCTTGCTATGTAAGAATGTAACTTTATTTAGTGCTGAGAGTGGCACCAGACTTTGGGAAGATCAACACAAATAAGTCTTCTGATTGACCAACCCTTATCAGAAAAAAGGCTGTAAAATGTTAATTGGCCCTCTGGCTAGAAGATGATGTAAATCACCTAAGACTTGTGTATACAATTAGGTATGCAGAGAGAAAAGCCTGGTTTTGATAAGAGTCAGGGCTGCTGCTCATGCATAATTTTGTACTACCCATTGATCTCTACAATCAAAAAGGTATAAAAGGCATTTTTGGACAATAGGGGCCGGGCCAGTCGCTGGACTGGTTTCCCCTGTGTCTCCTCTTTACTCTAATTTCAGGCCGAATTCCCATCTGGGGCGTGGAGGCTCACCAAGTCTACTTACTTGTCCTGGCTTCTAAGATTCGTAAGAGAGAGAGCCCAAGGCGGGGCACTCTCCG
This sequence comes from Cephalophus harveyi, assembly GCA_006410635.1. Lineage (NCBI taxonomy): Eukaryota > Metazoa > Chordata > Mammalia > Artiodactyla > Bovidae > Cephalophus > Cephalophus harveyi. Next base: position 157,906 of record SJYT01047716.1, read on the forward strand.
ATATTCAAACGGATACCAGTGGCCTAACGTAGATGGTGCAAGTTCCTTGTCTGGAACTTTATTGGCTTTCCATGTAAACCAAGTTATTCAGTCTCTTTTCTCCACTTAATTTTCCTACTACACTATTTCTTCCTAATCTAATCTTATATTAATAAATAAATAAGTTTTCCTCGCCAACGCCATCTCTCCTTCGAATCACCCTGGTTCCACCGGGGCTGGACCCCAGCAGGTAGCATCATATGTGATTTGGGTAGTGATCATATAATTTATCATCCAAACTAAGCAGGTGAAAAGAGTTGCTAGTAATTATTATTTTGGAATAATACGAATATACCCAGTCTGCCCTAAATGACTGAGATACAGTGTCATATAGGACATGCAACCTGTGGTCTAGACACACCTCATTGATATCAGATCTACTAGTTCAGGCCTATAGATCTTTTTCCCCAGCAATTTCCATGACAGAATACATAAACTGAGTAAAAAAGCCAGGTCACTTTCTAAGTAATTTTAAGCTGTTCCCAAATAGTCTTCTAGTATCATATATTTGAATAAATTCAAAGGTACTTTGTTTTTAAATTCTGCATACTGGATATTCCTGGAAGATCATGACATATATTGGTAGATCAAGAGACAGATGTGTGTAGATGTGTGACTCACACAGGTAGGTATTGAAATGTAGTTAAGGTGATAAACAGAGTCAGGCTTGGTGGCTGAGCATAACACAAAAATCTAGTGTGGTGCTAACACCAAGAAATGAAAAATTCCTGATTGTTGTCATTTAGTAAATTTAGACCCACAATTAAAAATAACTAGACCTTGGCTCTGATCTGGTCTTTGGTATTTTTTTTACTCATAATTCAAACTGACCACAGGCTGGTCAAATATACACAAGAAAACATTATCAAAGCTCTGCTGTCCTTGATAAGAGGAATAAAGCAATGTATGGCAGTACTTTACAAGGGTTTGAAGAATACTGGTCCTTGAAGTATTCTTTGGGAAAAAAAGAGTGATGTCTAATGTATTTGCTAAGCACTGTCTACTATGTTCCCTCTTGATCACCAAGAGTAGTATAAAAGGTCTGCATCTAAAAATCTACTTGTTTCATCCCCTTCCTTCCTGAAAATAACTAGTCATATCATCAACCCCTATATCATTATCCAATATGGTGGTAAGGAGTTGGGGCGGGGGGCGGGGGGTGTGCAGTGGACTGCAGGAAGGAGAACTGGGTGTCTTGAAGCATTTTTTTTTAACACAGTATGATAATGGAAAAGGTCAATTTTCATTCCAATCCTAAAGAAAGGCAATGCCAAAGAATGTTCAAACTACTGCACAATTGTACTAATTTCACATGCTAGCAGGCTAAAGATAAAAATCCTTCAAGCTAGGCTTAAACAGTATATAAACCAAGAACTTCCAGATGTACAGCTGGATTTAGAGAAGGCAAAGGCACCAGAGATCAAACTGCCAACATTTTACATTGTAGAAAAAACCAAGAGAATTACAGAAAAACATTTACTTCTGTCACATTGACTATGCTAAAGCCTTTGAGTGTGTGGATCACAGCAAACTGTAGAAAATTCTTGAAGAGATGGGAATACTACCAACTTACCTGTTTCCTGAGAAATCTGTATGCAGGTCAGGAAGCAATGGTTAGAACCAGACATGGAACAATGGACTGGTTCACAATTGGGAAAGGAGTACGTCAAGGCTGTATATTGTTTCCTTGCTTATTTAACTTATATGCAGAGTACATCATGTGAAATGCTGGGCCGGATGAAGCACAAGCTGGAATCAAGATTGCTGTGAGAAATATTAATAACTTCAGATATGCAGAGGATGCCACCCTATAGCAGAAAGTGAAGAGGAACTAAAGAGTCTCTTGATGAAGGTGAAAGAGGAGAGTGAAAAAGGTGTTTAAAACGGTTTCAAACAGCTGTTAAAAAGCTATTTAAAAATGTTTAAAACTCAACACTCAAAAAATGAAGATCATGGCATTAGGTCCCATCACTTATGGCAAAAATAGATGGGGAGACAATGGAAACAGTGACAGACTTTTTATCTTGGGCTCCAAAATCACTGCAGATGGCATCAGGAACCATGAAATTAAAAGACCCTTGCTCCCTGGAAGAAAAGCTATGACCAACCTAGACAGCATATTAAAGAGCAGAGACATTACTTTGCCAACAAAGTCAAAGCTATGGTTTATCCAGTAGTCATGTATGGATGTGACAGTTGGACCATAAAGACTGAGTGCTGAAGAACTGATGCTTTGAACTGTGGTGCTGGAGAAGACTCTTGAGAGTCCCTTGGACTTCAAGGAGATCAAACCAGTTGATCCTAAAGGAAATCAGTCCTGAATATTCATTGAAAGGACTGATGCTAAAGCTGAAGCTCCAATATTTTGGCCACCTGATGTGAAGATCCGACTCATTGGAAAGGATCCTGATGCTGGAAAAGATTGAGGGCAAGAGGAGAAGAGAACAACAGAGGATGAGATAGTTGGATGGCATCATCAACTCAATGGAAATGAGTTTGAGCAAACTCCGGGAGATAATGAAGGACAGGGAAGCCTGGTGTGCTGCAGTTCATGAAGTCACAAAGAGTCGGACTCAACTTAGTGATTGAACAATAACAATTATAATGGAATCTTTATCGACCTGCAGAAATTGTAAATCTAGGTTTGGCATCTCTGTTGGTAAAAGGCACTCCTCCTCCATCCACATAATCACTGATGCATAACTTTACACGTGGAGGCAGTAAGTACCCTTCCATAGTGCATGCTTCGTCACTGAACCTGAATGATTTCTCTTTTCTTCAAGCTCATGGCACCATGAGAACATCCACCCTGTATTGATATAGCTCCAAACTAGTCTACGCCCTCCATTGTTTTTCTTATACTAATTTTGGTTTCCTTAGGACCTAGAACAAATAATTCTACATCACAAATTCAATTCTCATTATAGCTATTTCCTTTAATTGAGTGCTGAAAACAAATTACCTTTTATTTTTTCCATAGATTTGCACTAGTCCTGTCAATCTCATCTTTCCTTATTAATTCAATTATCCCATAAATACTTAATTTATATTAAACTATAAATCTCACTTCCTCACTTGCTCTCATAATTTAAGATAATGTAAAATCATATTCTGAATATTCAGGTTACATACACGATACTATGTGCCCCATACTTTGTGAGTAACAGAAGGAATTTTCAATAGTATTTGTAATGTGATGACTTAGGCATTAAATTTATAAATAGCTCACCATATATAGAAGCTATGGAAATATTCTTCTGTTGTGTGGTTTCAAGATCAAAAAAAAAAAAAAACAAAACCCAACAAGTTCTTAGTTGGGGAAATGGACGGTCACATTGCTAGCAGAGATTTTAAATAATTTATGAATTGTTTTTAACTAACTTTTATACTGGGAGATAATGCCTATGTCAAGTTCAAATCATTCAACTATACAAGGAAATGGATATCAATTCCTTTGAGACTTTTATATTGAGTCTAAGATGATTTGGCAAGCTAAATTTGTTAATTTCCTGCAAAAGATGCTGATCTCTTCAAAACTTGATTGGATAGTGTTTCATAGATAGCAGAACTTACAGAATCTTTTTTTTCATCACAAATGAGTATTTTTATCTAAATGTCACATTTTCCTAGGAAGAAAATGTTCATTTTCAGAGTAATCTCCAATCTAAAGTTCTGAACCACTGCAGCAAAATTATCAATTTTGTTTTATATATTTTCTTGATTATGCTTTTCTACAGACTGAGTATTAGCATACGAAATACTCAGTAATATGAAGTTCTAATCAGCTTATATTCAACTAAAAATTTTCATGAAAACATAAGTGGAATTTTAGATTCATGTTACACCTTTCTTTAAGGTCTAAAATGTCTATGTAAACACTTTCAACTGTAATTTTTTAAAAAGACTCCAAGCTACACAACATTGTATCTTCCATTTTTCTCTGATATATTCACCAATGACATACTCTGTCTCAAAAACCTGGCAGTAAATAAAACATGCATTCTCTTTTTTGTACTAGTACTATCATTAATACTTATGCAACTCTAAATCAAAAGGAAAATATAAACACATTTACACCATGCATAAAAATGTGGTTTGATCTTAAATCTTATAGACAAAGTTTAGAGAAGCTGAAAGAATATTTTTTTCTAAGCTCACACACCATTTTTCCTAAAATAATTGTCATTAATGACAATCTGTTAGATACTTCATCTAATTGAGAAATACCAACAAAGGAAAAGCATTTATTCTTCAGTTTATTGTCAAAGTTTCATAGATGCAAATGCCACAGTATGCTACAGCTACCAGTTGATAGTTATTAAAAATCTAAGGTTCAAGAGGGAGGGAACATATGTATACTTATGTTATGACTGATACATGTTGATGTATGGCAGAAACAAACAATATTGTAAAGCAATCATCCTTTAATTAAAAATATATAAATTTAAAAAATTTTGAGGATAAAAGCCTTAAAAAATTATGATATTGTAAGAGTAATAAATAAATAAGAACATTGTAGGGAGCTTCATTCCATTAAAGACACAATAACTTTCACTAGTAGACAAATTATGTTGCCTTCTGGTTTGATCAAGTGATTAACCATTAGGAAAACTGTCTATTATGTTTAAAAAAACTGAAAAGATCACTTATCATTCTGCACAATGGGAAACAAAAGTACAAAAAATTCAAAAACATGTTATGATCTAGACAAATTAATATTTACAAATGAGAGTTCTATAGGTAAATTTTGAGAAGAACTGATTCACAAAACAATACAAGGTTGAGTAAGTATGCATATTTGTTTAACACAACACATAATCAGAGCAAGGAACATTTGGTAAGTCAGCCTTAAAAATTAGCATCAGCATTGTCTAAGCAGAAAGTTAAGAGTAAGCTGCTAAAATATGCTTTTTGGTTTTTTAAGTTTTAGTCAACATACTTGCTTTAATGTGTTTTTCAGTTGGAGCTGTTAAGGGCAAAAAAAATAAGGTCTAAATCAGTTATAAGTCTCCTTGGGTCTCTCTAAATAGTTTTACAGCTATTTTCATTTTAAAAAAGACTATATTATAGACTTGTAAACTAAAGAAAAAAGTATATCTGAGAAAAAGAACATACAATGTTGTGCTATTTTCTTTTATAAATTTTAAATATATTAGGGCTTCCTTGATAGCTCACTTGGTAAAGAATTTGCCTGCAATGGAGGAGACCCCAGTTCAATTCCTGGGTCCAGCAGATCCGCTGGAGAAGGGATACGCTACCCACTCTGGTATTCTTGGGCTTCCCTTGTGGCTCAGCTGGAAAATCTGCCTGCAATGAGGGAGACCTGGGTTCAATCCCTGGGTTGGGAAGATCCCCTGGGGAAGGGAAAGGCAATGTACACCAGTATTCTGTCCATGGGCTCATAAAGAGTGGGACAGGACTGAGCAACTTTCACTTTTACTTTCATGAACCACAGATTTCTGATATTCATATATCTTCTCCCAACACAGAATGCTCATTCATGACTCATTCATTTTGTTTTGCATTTTAAATTATATAAGAATCTGACTGATTTTATATATAAGCCAATGCAGTTTCCTTAAAGTCTACAAAATGGAATGAAAAGAAGAAAGTGAATCAATAAATTACCCAATAGTTGCAAGAAAAAGATTTCAAGAATTTTAAATTATTACATTTTGTCAAATATTGGATAGTAATGTTTAGCTATTAAAACTCTTTAAACTGATTATACCCATCATCATTCTTCATGTCTCTCCATGTTTATATTTCTCTGATGTATGCTCTAATTCAACTTTCTGCATACATACACAAGTAAGAATATATGTTATGGCCAAATGGTGGGAATATTACCCTGGAATACCTAATGTGGTGAAAGTGAGATTATTACATATTATAAATTATTTGAGTTATTCATGTTTATGTTTTTCAAAACTATGTTATCATATTTGATATTTTTTTTCATCCAATCAAACATTATCAAGTGCCCAAAATGTTCTTGACATTATAATAGGCACTATGGGGATAAAGATATAAAAAACGATCCTCATCTTCTAATTTCTATTTAAACTGGGAAATAGAAAAGGTAATATGACCATAAAAGTATGTTAAGTGTTTTTATATGGAAAATAAAATGATGCCATGGGAACTAGTTGGAGAATCACCTAAATGATTTGGGTTTGCTGAGGAAGTTTTATAAACCTGAACGAAGAATAAGAAATGTGGTTTTGAATCTGACTTGCTGTGGTTTGTGATAGGGGTAGAATGGTTATTTACATAATATCACAATTTTTATTTTGTGCATGTGTGCTAAGTCACTTCATTCGGATCCAACTCGGCCACCCTATGGGCTGCAGCTAGCTAGGCTCCTCTGTCCATAGAATTGGTTGCTGTACCTTCCTTCAAGGTTTTTTCCCAGCCCAAGGATCAAACCTTAGCCTTTTACATCTCCTGCATTGGCAGGCAGGTTCTTTACCACTAGTGCCACCTGGGAAACCCAATTTTTATTTTAATGTCTCTCTAATGTAAATGCTATTTCCATTTAAATATATTATGATGGGAGAAGTGACTAATGGACATTATATGAGGCTATGACTGACTACCTACACACATACACACACAGATCATTAAAGTTCCTTGATCAGGAAATACATTTATTTTCATTTGAAACAACAGATAGGGCAAGTTAAATGACCAGAAACTTTAAGAAAATCATTTGATATCTACAGGTACTGAATTCTTAGTTTTTGTTTGTTTGTATGTGTGTTTTTCTGCTTGTCTGATTCTCAATTTGTTTTTTTCCCTCATTCAAATGTAAATAGATTGAAGACATAATCTACTTCTCTCACCACAACTTCCCTGAGTACTCAAGATGTGTCAATAAAGAACATTTTGAGTAGATAGAGAATATTTGCTAGAATTAAATATTTCATATATAAAAACAAAGCAATATCAGATGCATTTACAGGAAGGGTTTTGCTTTTATTTTTGTTTTTTTACATTAGACTATAACAGGGCTTCTCACACACTGCACTGACAAATCCACTGGGGATGTTAGGAAGTTGCAGATTCTGATTCAGTGCGTCTGGCATGGGACCAGAGATTCTGCATCTCTAACAATCTCTCAGGAGACCCTTACAATGGCTGGTTCACAGAATACACATTGAGTAGCAAGAATGTAACATATTACTTGGCTTCCATTTTCTTACATGGCCTTGACATTAACTCCATGTCCAGAGCTTGGAAAAATGACATCTCATAAGATGGAAGGATTTCCTGCCCTTTCCCCCGTCTTGGTCCTTACCCCATCTGAGGCTGCAGCATTAATAAAGCATGGACATCAGATAGAAAGACCCCAGCAGCCCCAGTCTGACTCACCTGACTGTTCCTTCTTTGGTGACTTTGCTGAATCGAACAAGAAAAGAAAAACAAAATTAACGTTCCATGCTATTTGATGGCATTTCAGTATTCAATTGCAAATTAATATCTCAAAATTAAGAGGATGGAGGAATTTAAAAAGTTACCTGGTTCCATGTGTTTTTCTTTCTTTTCCTGTTCTGAAATATATTATTTTTTTTATTATTATTATTCAAATTTTATTTTCCAACTTAATTGTTCTAACACAAAGAAACATACATGTACTAGTGCAGTATTGCGTCAATAATAGCTGCCAGCAATCAAGATATTCTGAATATGAGAGGAATTAAAATTTTTCATGCATAAGAATCTAGAAAGATATCATAAGGTCTACAAAGGATGGAAAAAGTTTAAACTTTCTTACTGACTAGATCAAAATGAAATAAATTTGGGATAAAAAGTAAGCAATAAGGATAATTATTGCAGTTGCTTTAAAATAATCCTCAGATAAGGATGAACAGATTTCTTCTGAACTTTTTATTATAAGGTGAAATTTTCTTGTATTGAAAAGATATTTGTTTAGCTAAGACAAAGGCTTTGCTGAGGCAGATTTAAGACACTAAAAATAGACTAAGTGTTTTCAGGAATAAGCACAACACACTTCCCTTGATTTTAAGACAAATACTTCTTACACAGTCCTTTTCAGACAGTGTTTCTTTGTAAGAACCCACTTTTGCCAGTATCATATGAGGCAAAGCATTATTCTGGCCTCAAGATTAAGCTGACATTCATATTAAAATAAGCACTAATTTTGTATGAAGTGCAGGTACTAATTTTATATGAAGTGCTATTATCTACATTTCTATTCTTACTTATTTTGCCTTGACGAGCTTGTCAAGTTAATTTAAATGATTGTCAAATACTTTAACATAGACACATTAATATCTGATTTTTTAAAGAAAAAGAATGAGATTTCTTTAAGTTTTATTTGGTGCATATATTTTTGAGACTAGAGGATGTTTATGCTGAAAGAGTTCTTAGAACTTTATTTTAGAAACATAGAGTGTCATCGAACCTCCTAAGGTCATCCCATCAGTCTCTCAGGTATACAGTTTTGTTTACCAGGCTTGTAGTTGTGAGGGTATAATGATCGATTTAGCCACTCCCAAGACAGCAGGCAGACAATAAAACAAATAAAACAGACGGCTTGACCAAGTGTTACAAGTCAAAAGGAAGAAGCACAGGTGACTTAGTTAAAATTAACAACACAATTAAGAACATTACCAAAAATTGTCTGGAAAACTTGGAGTCATTAAATGCATTACTTAATGCTGAGCTGAATGTCAATGTATGGCAAAACCAATACAGTATTGTAAAGTGAAAATAAAATAAAATAATTTGCATTTTTCTAAAAAAAGAAATTTCTAAAATGATAACAATAAAAAAATACTGGAAGTAGGTTTGGGTATGCATCAAAATCGATTACGAGCTTATTTGTGAGATTTCAAAGTTAAAATAAGGGTCTTCCAATCATATCAGAATATTCTGTAAGCAGAAAAACTCTTGTGTTAATTTGGGATGATATGCAAGAAAAGGCTGTCGAACATTTATTATATGGGATAATTCAAGATGTAATTATTGAATTGTCTTAATAAATACAAATTAAATTACCCTTATATCTACAGAGACTATGAAATCATATTTACAATTGATTTTTAAATTTATTTTACTTTTTATTTTGAAAAAAATATAGATCATTAGAATTGACAAAACAATACACAGGAAGGTCCCATGTACACTTCCCCCATTTCCTCTACCATGATTGGTATTAAACTGAAATACAAAACAAATAAATAACTAACAAGTTGTGGTTATAGCAAAATAAGAATATAGGATTGGAGAAGTATAACTGAATAAAGTAATCTTGAAGTAAAAAAATAAGTTACCAAATCCAATAAATTCAGTGATATGACAACAAGAACAACAAAAGCAGGTCCAGATGATAACTAGAGCAAATAATTCATTTCGAGGAAAACTCTTTTTTCCTGTCCTTATTACTGTCCAAGTCACAACCCACAGAACTTCCCAAGGAGGGAGACAGTTGGGATGCTAAACAAATGTCTGGGAAGCCATGTTTATTTATCAAATATATCAATACTGTGATGATTATCAAGGAGTTGCAGTGTCTGTGGGAACTTTTAAATCACAGAGATTGTAATCAAGTGAGTTCCTTAAGGTTACATAAATATGTTACTTAATACCATTTTTCAAATCTCCAGTTGGCCTCCATTTCCCTGCTGGTGAAGTGGTGTATAGAATGTTTTCTATATCAGTGTGCCACTGCCCATCAGATGCTGTGCCGGCACAGAAATCAAGGACTGAAGGATCACAAACTCTGGATAGACTGCTCCCCCTGGCTGAGCTGTGTTACAATTTCATGATTCTCTTCACAGGACTTTCTAGAGCACTTTTATGATATGAGGAGTCTCAATGCCCTAAGTTTTGCCAGACCAAAGTGCACATAAATCTTTTTTTTTAAATTGGTATATATCTTAAAACATGTTTTTAATTTCTCCTAGAATTTTTAAAGTGCTACACACCAGGAAATTGATGGCTTTTAATGGCTAATTGAACAGGGTTAAATTGCTAATTTTTGTTTCTGTTTGCTCAACATATCCCATATCTTTAGAGAAGAGTATACATTTGCAAAAGACACAACCTCAAAGTATCAAGCTTTACTGAAGTGTCGGCAAGCAAGCTTTAATAATACGTATTAAAGCAACACTGGGTGCTGCCTAAGTTAGGCATCCCAAACAAAGCAATTTCACAGAGCTCATAGTGCTTGTAGGGAAAAAGAATCATTTTATGGACAAAATGTCATATACCATGTGAACACACCAAAATATTTATGGATTACAAGAAGAAAGGAAGAGGAAAAGAGACTGTAAATCTAGCCTGAAAAAGAATTTTTCTTCCATTTTCTAACTACAGAACTAACCAGATTACAGAGACTACATTTACACTAACAGAATATCCACTTTTGGTTAATGGAACAAAGTTATGTTTTTTGGTGATGACTGTGGATATTATTAGATGACTGCATGAATTTGAACAGGACTCAAAGAAATTAGAGTGCCATGCTTTTCAGTTCACTCTGATCATCCCCTTCCCAGGTTGTATATTCTTTCATTCTGACAAAAATAGAGTTCCCATGCATAAAACATAGAAAAGGAAGATTCAAAACCACAAGTTTAAGTATAGCAGCAAGCCAATAGTTGTAGTAAATAGAAAAAAATGTATACTTTGCATGCATTTCCTTACTTTTTCCCTTGGCTAGTTCTGTTGAAAAAAATATAAATAGAAAACCATTGCTCATGAAATTGTCAAAGATAAAATATACTCCCCCAACACACTGATTTGATTTTAATTTTTTAAATCCCTCCCCCCATTCTCTTCCTTTAAATTTCACAGTAAGTGTTGACCTGAGGTATTGCTGACTATTATAGGTGTTTCCATAAGTTGACTGTAAAGCATTATTTGACAATGGATCTAAGATGATACTGTGTAATCATTTAAAATAATTAAATATTGTAGTCTTTTTAAATACATGTGAACATATAAACACTCTGTATATATAAACACATACAAACAAATACAGAAGACATAGGTATACTTGCCACATAGTTTATGATTATCTTCAAGACTTAAACGATTCAGTTTCATTGATCCTGGTATATCCAAGATTAATTAAATTTATGCTTTCTAGGAAAATCCCATGGACGGAGGAGCCTGGTAGGCTGCAGTCCATGGGATCGCTAAGAGTCAGACAGGACTGAGTGACTTCACTTTCACTTTTCACTTTCATGCATTGGAGAAGGAAATGGCAACCCACTCCAGTGTTCTTGCTTGGAGAATCCCAGGGACGGGGGAGCCCGGTGGGCTGCCATCTATGGGGTCGCACAGAGTCGGACATGACTGAAGCGACTTAGCAGCAGCAGCAGCAGCAAAATAAATGCTTGATACTGAACACTGGTCAATGTCTTGTCCAGAACACATTTCTTTGAAAATAATTAATATGAAAAGTAAACATATGCAGTATTTATTTATATTACTGCCAAATAGTTTTCATAGAATTATTGTCAGTAAAGACTTAACTCTTTCTCTTTCTTTCTCAATATTTCTCGCTCTCTTTTTAATCCCATATATATTTTTTTCCTTCATGGGAATCCTTTAAAAAGGAATTCTGCTTGGGGTTCATTAAACATAAGACAGAAAAAAGAAATATTTCCAATACCTTCTGTAGGTGTTTTTGTTTTCCTGGAATCTGAAAGCAAATATAAATTTTTGATAAAGCAGATAAGAAAAATCAACAATTGATAAGTGCACATCAAAATGTTCATACACTCTGCCATCATTTTCAATGAAATGGATTGATTGCATGATGTATTTCTAGAACATGGGTTTAAAGAGAAATTATTGTGTTTTTGAGAGAAGGGTTATTAGGTTAAGGTAGGAAGTGAGAAACTAGAAAGTTTAGATGTATAAAATATAGAAAAAATATGAAGGAAGATATTCATACTTAATTTGCAAAGAAAATACATTGTATCTATCAAAGCTAATGACCTTTTATTAAACAGTCAAATTGAGTAGATATACTATTTCAGTAGAGATGGTTTGGAATCCCTGAATGTAGTTGGCAATTTCTTCATTTGTTCGTGACATTGTACAGGAGACAGGGATCAAGACCAGCCCCATGGAAAAGAAATGCAAAAAAAGCAAAATGGCTGTCTGAGGAGACCTTACAAATAGCTGCGAAAAGAAGAGAAGTGAAAAGTAAAGGAGAAAAGGAAAGATAAAAGCATCTGAATGCAGAGTTCCAAAGAACAGCAAGAGATAAGAAAGCCTTCTTCAGCAATCAGTACAAAGAACTACAGGAAAACAAAAGAATTGGAAAGACTAGAGATCTCTTCAAGAAAACTAGAGATACCAAGGGAACATTTCAGGCAAAGATGGGCTTGATAAAGGACAGAAATGCTATGGACCTAACAGAAGCAGAAGATATTATGAAGAGGTGGCAAGAATATACAGAGGAACTGTACAAAAAAGATCTTCATGACCAAGATAGTCACGATGGTGTGATCACTCACCTAGAGCCAGACATCCTAGAATGTGAAGTCAAGTGGGCCTTAGAAAGCATCACTATGAACAAAGCTAGTGGAGGTGATGGAATTCCAGTTGAGCTATTTCAAATCTTGAAAGATGATGCTGTGAAAGTGCTGCACTCAATATGCCAGCAAATTTGGAAAACTCAGCAGTGGCCACAGGACTGGAAAAGGACAGTTTTCATTCCAATCCCAAAGAAAGGCAATGCAAAAGAATGCTCCAACTACCGCACAACTGCACTCATCTCACACGCTAGTAAAGTAATGCTCAAAATTCTCCAAGCCAGGCTTCAGCAATATGTGAACCATGAACTTCGTGATGTTCAAGCTGGTTTTAGAAAAGGCAGAGGAACCAGAGATCAAATTGCCAACATTCACTGCATCATCGAAAAAGGAAGAGAGTTCCAGAAAAACATCTATTTCTGCCTTATTGATTATGCCAAAGCCTTTGATTGTGTAGATCACAATAAACTGTGGAAAATTCTGAAAAGGATGGGAACACCAAACACCTTGACCTGCCTCTTGAGAAACCTATATGCAGGTCAGAAAGCAAAAGTTAGAACTAGACATGGAACAACAGACTGGTTCCAAATAGGAAAAGGAGTACGTCAAGGCTGTATATTGTCACCCTGCTTATTTAACTTCTATGCAGAGTACATCATGAGAAACGCTGGGCTGGAGGAAGCCCAAGCTGGAATCAAGATTGCCAGGAGAAATATCAATAACCTCAGATATGCAGATGACACCACCCTTATGGCAGAAAGTGAAGAGGAACTAAAAAGCCTCTTGATGAAAGTAAAAGAGGAGAGTGAAAAAGTTGGCGTAAAGCTCAACATAGAGAAAATGAAGATCATGGCATCTGATCCCATCACTTCATGGGCAATAGATGGGGAAACAGTGGAAACAGTGTCAGACTTTATTTTTTGGGCTCCAAAATCACTGCAGATGGTGATTGTAGCCATGAAATTAAAAGACACTTACTCCTTGGAAGAAAAGTTATGACCAACCTAGATAGCATATTCTAAAGCAGAGACATTACTTTGCCAACAAAGGTCCGTTTAGTCAAGGCTATGGTTTCTCCAGTAGTCATGTACGGATGTGAGAGTTGGACTGTGAAGAAAGCTGAGCACCAAAGTTTTGATGTTTTTGAACTGTGATGTTGGAGAAAACTCTTGAGAGTCCCATGGACTGCAAGATATCCAACCAGTCCATTCAAAAGACCAGTCCTGGGATTTCTTTGGAAGGAATGATGCTGAAGCTGAAACTCCAGTACTTTGGCCACCTCATGAGAAGAGTTGACTCATTGGAAAAGACTCTGATGCTGGGAGGGATTGGGGGCAGGAGAAGAAGGGGACAACCGAGGATGAGATGGCTGGATGGCATCACTGACTCGATGGATGTGCATTTGAGTGAATTCCCCGAATTGGTGATGGACAGGGAGATTTGGCGCGCTGCAATCATGGGGTCGCAAAGAGTCGGACATGACTGAGTGACTGAACTGAACTGATAGCAATCCAGGTGAAATGCACAGTACTCTCCTTCAATTGATACATCTCCAATACAAACATGAAATGACTCCTATTATAATGAAAAGAAACAGATGATGGCTCATGGGTTACTGATGAACTCAAAATCTACTTAGTAATTGCTATGTAGTAATGTGCTTTCAGTGATCAAAAGTCATCTCTATAATTTTTAGTCTTTTGGGTATTCAGCCTATATCTGAGAAATTTACTATTTCCAGTATTTATACCATGAAACTATCTGTTCCTATCACTTGAAATTAAAAACAAGTTTTTAAAAACATGTTTATCTTAGGATTGTTGTTCAGTCCCTAAGTCATTTCCAACTCTTGCGACACTATGGACTGTAGCCCATCAGGCTCCTCTGTCAATGGGATTCTCCAGAAAAGAATACTGAAGTGGGTGGCCAATTCCTTTTCTATATTTTAGGATGGAGGCACATTTCTTTCTTTCATTTTTTTTTGGGGGGGGGGAGAGGGGATAGAGGCATCTTAACTTAAATTTTTGTTTAAAATATTTTATTTTCTTTCTTTTACCTCTTCTGTAACTTAGTTTTGGAATGTTCTGAATATTACTGAAAATATAATAATAATAATGAACGATGAATTGGCACTTGCAAAAGATAGGTAAACTGTTCTCTGGCTGACAATTATTTGGCTTAGAACCTACAGCAACAGATATTCACTAACATTTTGGCTAGTTAATGGATTTGTGTGCTTTTTGGTGACATAGACAGATTATGATTATATTTACAAATGGACCTAAAATGTTTGAAGATGACAGTGAGTAGAAGACTGTTCACAAAAGGCAGTTAGATGGTCAACTGAATTGTTTTATGAGAAAATGATAATCAGCAACAGAAATAGTGTGGTGAAAGTAATAACCTAATTCCATAGAAATAGAAAGATGAAAACACATTTTAGGAGAGCAACTTGGGAAAAAAAATCTAGAAAGTGATTAAAATGAGCATGGTTTCTGAAGCAATAATTTCACTTATAGATTTCCAAGAAGAAAAATGCAAACCTATCTCATAGAAAGATGCTTTGTTTCTGACACTGTTCTATACCTCTAAATAATGGGAATATTAATCAGTACCCTCCATAGAGTAGGAGAATGGTTCAGGGGATTTATAGTATATACACATAATTGAAAACTACAGTCATTAAAATGATGTTTTGCAACTTCTTTCTGAATTTCTATTTTTTCTGTAAGAGGGTTATATTTCATGTATAAGAGAAAAAAAAACCTTATTTTTAAGCAATATATCCTTGAAACTATATTTATTTATTTATTGAGTAAATATTTATTAAACACCACTGTGCTTAGCATCATTAGTAAAAAGAACTTTTGACAAAATTTTTCTTAATATCTGCCACCTCACCCTCAAAAAATAATCTTTTTCTTGCTACTCAGTTTCTCACCAGGAAGTTAATGAAGTGGGTGAAATTTGTGATCTAAAACAAATGTGCCCTGCAAGCAATTCCTCATTCATTTCCTTCATGAATAAATACCCTAATTAGGTAAGCAGGTAATTCAAATACCAGAAAAATATTACATAAACGACTCCATACAAGAATGCAATAAGTGCCATTTGTCATTTTACTCGTATATTTAGCTATAACGTCACTTCTATTTGGAGACATATATTCTCATATTACATGGGCTGAAAGTGTGAAGTGAACAGTTCAATGGCCCACGCAAGTTATTAATTAGTTTGGCTGTAGTATACTGGAATAGGATTTATCCCTGAGAGGTCCTGTGATTCTCACTGAGCAATCTTTTGAGCCCAGAGTACAGCCTAATGCAAACGACAGAGAGATTATGGTGGGCACATGTCATTCAGAACTGCAACTGAAGATGAAGCTGGGGGAGAAAGGCAGAACAGACAGAGGATAAAACGGGCTTATTAGAACTGGATTATTTTCAGTCCCTCTGTTTTTAAACTAGATGCTGGCACGGGGTAGGGGTGAAAAGCTTAATACAATATGGGTAAGTCTAGAATTCCCGTTGTTTTTAATCTACTGTTCTTTTCTCTGGTAGTAAGGATAGATAAAATATTGTGTGTGCTAAGTCACTTCACTCGTGCCCAACTCTTTCAACGCTGTGTAGCCTGCCAGCCTCCTCTGTCCACGGGCTTCTCCAGGCAAGAATACAGGAGTGAGATGCCATGCCCTCCTCCAGGGCATCTTCCCGACCCAGGAATCTAACCCACATGTCTTATGTCTTCCGCATTGGCAGGCGGGTTATTGACCACCAGTGTCACCTGGGAAGCCCCGATAAAATATTGTATTAGATATCAATTGTTCTGTAATAAAAGAAAGAAAAGGATATGAACTCCAGGGTCAGGTAATGTATATCACTTGTTGAAACAGAGAAAATATTTCACAAAGTAGAAATGTTAAAAATAACAAGTCATGTTATTTTTGATCTAACTGGATCAGTCTAACTGATTGATCTAATCAAGTTGGTCTTTAAAAAATTCAATATATTTGCTGTGAGAACTGGGAGCTATAGTGAAATGAACTTAAAATGTCATCATAATTACAAGGCTTTTGGTTAGCAGTCAACAGAACAGCAGATTTATATAAGTAAATACCTGAGCAACCAAAAATACAATGCTTGAAAATGGAAGATCACATACTGACCCTGAAGAGCCATTAGTACCAGGCCTCAATACTCATGTTATTAAACTTCATTATGCTCTCTCAGCATCCTGCTGAGATGGCTTAAAATATTATAAAGACTTACTTGCTGAATATATCTCCCTATAGGCCATCTGCCCAATAATCTGAACAACAATCTTTTATTAAGAACATAGAGGCCCACAGCAGCTGTGATTTAAAAGCAGTGATGTATTTGCAATCTGTTCATCACTCACTCAACTTTAGCCGTATATCAGGTATGCTCTATTATGTTCATAATGATGCCAGAGAACAATGAAATACCAATTGGGATTGAAGGGAAAAATTAACTCTCTGATAGGCTAATAAACCAGGTAATGAAGTATACCATTTGTGAGTGTGTGTGTTTGGAACTTGCCAATTGACATCCTTATTCAATTACAATATCAGAGACTTTGCATTGTTTTTCAGTATGACGCCTCTTCTCCTTTCAATGATGAAGTCCTAGAACTTAGGACTAAATCTCACATGCGTTCAACTCTATTAAGTCTTGCCCTAATTACAGTAAATAATAAATCTTTTCTGGGTAGTTCTCAATGGAGTTGTATCCTTCAGAACATAACCTGTGTTGAAACAGGTTTTCCAGCCCCTAGAATTTCATCAATGAAGCTGATGTTTAATAAATGAGATCTATCTAGATCTGCTAGTGCAATGCAAGTAGCAACTAAAGACAATATACGCTTAAGACAAAATTGTTAATGTGTGTGTGATCAGTCATGTCCAAATCTGTGATCACATCAGGCTCCTCTGTCCAAGGAATTTTCCTGGCAAGAATACTGGAGCAGGTTGCCATTTCCTACTCCAGGGGATCTTTCTGACCTGGGCATCAAACTCACATCTCTTGTATTTCCTTCATTGGCAGGTGGATTCTTGACCACTGTGCCATTTGGGAAGCCCCAAATTGTTAATAATTGTCTAGTAAATTCCTAGACCTAAAATGCTCAGTGTAATATAACTCCGACATTCAAAAAGCTAAGATCATGGCATCTGGTCCCATCACTTCATGGCAAATAGATAGGGAAACAATGGAAATAGTGACAGACTTTATTTTGGGGGGCTCCAAAATCACTGCAGATGGTGACTACAGCCATGAAATTAAAAGATGCTTGCTCTTTGGAAGAAAAGCTATGACAAACATAGACAGCGTATTAAAAAGCAGAGGCATTACTTTGGCAAAAAGTCTATATAGTCAAAGCTGTGGTTTTTCCAGTAGTCATGTATGGATGTGAGAGTTGGACTGTAAGGAAAGCTGAGTGCCGAAGAATTGATGCTTTTGAACTGTGGTGTTGGAGAAGACTCTAGAGAGTCCCTTGGACTACAAGGAGATCCAACCAGTCCATCCTAAAGGAAATCAGTCCTGAATATTCATTGGAAGGGCTGATGCTGAAGCTGAAACTCTAATGCTTTGGCCACCTCATGAGAAGAATGGACTTATTGGAAAAGACCCTGATGCTGGGAAAGACTGAAGGCAGGAGGAGAAGGGGACGACAGAGGATGAGATGGCTGGATGGCATCACTGACTCGATGGACATGAGTTGAACAAGCTCCAAGAGTTGGTGATGGACAGGGAAGCCCTGCGTGCTGGAGTCCATGAGGTTTCAAAGAGTTGGATAGGACTGAGTGACAACTAAATATAACTCCCAATTGAAAAACAAATCCTTGTCTGCATTCTGAAAATTTGAGTGCCTGCTCATATTTCTTGTGACTATAATATTTATCTTAAGATTTCTAGATATTACTGATTCATTCACATAATAAATATCTGTTGAGCAGTGTACAAACTAAGGAAATATGTTAGTCCCTGTAGGGAATAAAAGTGAATTAGAGATGGTCCCTTTAGTTCAAAGTCTTAAAGTCAATTAGAATAGAATGAAAATGATGCAAAGAATATGAAGTATAATGAGCATAAGGTAAATAATAGTAAGGAGGTACACGTAAACTCTGAAGGAAGACTATAAAATGAAAGAGAAAAAATATTTCATTGGGAGGATCAAACATTCCAGAGGAAAGAGAATTTATCTTGAGCCCTAAAAACACTGAGTATTCATAGAAGGAAAAGGCAAGGGAGAGATCTACTACGA
Source organism: Cephalophus harveyi (assembly GCA_006410635.1). Taxonomy (NCBI): domain Eukaryota; kingdom Metazoa; phylum Chordata; class Mammalia; order Artiodactyla; family Bovidae; genus Cephalophus; species Cephalophus harveyi. Next base: position 176,745 of record SJYT01047716.1, read on the forward strand.
TAATAGCAGGAAAAATAGCAGCATATTGTATCTGTAAACTTGAAAGTGGTTTACTATAGATAAAATACATAATACTTAGAGGAAGAAAGTGGGTGAGAGTACAGGACATAGGCTCCACCATGATGCTCTGATAACTTTTGTTCTAGGTATACATGCCATTCAGGCAAAGGTTTGAACCATAGCTAATTAATCCTAAGTCTGGCAGGATGCCTTGTGTCCTTCTAAAATGTAAGGGGATGGATGAGCCTCTGAGGACTTGCTACGAGACCATTTTCCTTGTGCCTCTCTGTTCTACTGTCTGTCAAAAACTTACTTTTTTTTTTTTTCTTGTATGATCTCTGTATACACACCACAACATTGATCATATAAGTGATACATTTTCCAAAATGCACTGAAATATTTCCTGTGTATATGTATACTGATTTCTATGCCTTGATTATAAGTACAACTAATAATATGTATTAATTGACTTTATTATGATACTATGTAATAGTAATAACCAACTAAAACAGTTTCTCCTTCTCAGATCTATTGACTCTTAGATTCTGGTTTAACAGAAGTAGAATGTGACCCCTAAGCTCTTATCACTATATAAAATTCTGATGATACTAAATTTAAAATATAACACTTTTCTTATTTTTCTCAGATCAGATGAACACTAATTAGAATATAACTGTCATTTTCAAAGTCAGAAGTGATTGCTTATCTCTACTCACAATTTTTCACCAAGAAAATAAGCCTAGATTAATGAACAGGGGTGATATCTAGAAATCCCATCTAAGAGTAGTCAGGATGTGCATTAGAAACATCTCTAAATAGAATCACAGAGATTTAGAGGGCCTTAACAGTCTTCTCAGCTTGAATAAAGTTTAGACAGTGTCCTTCTTGACTACAGGCCCCTGACCTCCCTTTTATCAGAGCATTTACTTTAGAAAATTGTAAATTCTTTCTCTGTCCCTTTGAAACATAAATCTTTTACAACCAGAAATACCTTTTTCAAGATCTGTAAGATATCACTTTGAAATATAATCATCAAAGGGGATGCATAGCCCTATATGCCAGTCTCTGAGGAAGGGTAGGAACCTAATTTCCCAGAGAACAGTTAGGAAATCTAGATGGCCTCATCACATTGACCAGCTCCTGGTGAGAGTTAAAGTTAAGAGTTCAATTTCTCCTACCGTAAACACGCTTGACCTCTTTGCAGCAGTCTTGAATAAAGTCTTCCTTGCCCATTTAACTACATCAGGGGCAGTTTCTCTTTGACAACAGGGAATAAATGATTCCATATCAGGACATCCTGACAAAGGATGGAGGTGGAGTGCAAGGGATGGATTGTGATTTATTTGCAACTTAATAATGGCAACCCACTCCAGTGTTCTTGCCTGGAGAATCCCAGGGATGGAGAAGCCTGGTGGGCTGCCGTCTATGGGGTCGCACAGAGTCGGACACGACTGAAGCAACTTAGCAGCAGCAGCAGCAGCAGAACAAAGTAACATCAGTTGCTTGTCAGTGTCACAGATATAAGTAGTTGCTATGAGAAAATTGGTCTATATCTTACGCATTTTTGACATTTAATAAAATTTCTAATGAAATAGAAGGCCAAAGATTTTGAGAGATGGTGTTTCACCCCCTACATATTGAGAAAGATTAGATTAAAATTACTGTTTAAAAGAGTGGTTCACCCTTTAGTGTGAGGAGATGTAGAAAAAAACACAGTCACACAAAACATATGAACATAATAGATCCAAAGTAAATATAGACAAGATGGCAGTCAAACTTCCACTCTGACTTTTGGTAACTTGTTCACATAAAAAGCATAATGGAACTCTGCATAAAACATACCTTCCTTCTTTTCCTCTTTTTTAGTAGGTGCTGAAATAAGGGAAGGAAAATAGCATTAGAACATATTAAATAACTATTCTTCAGACAACTGGGAACATGTGAATGTAGTGCATGTATTCATAAATTTAGTGGTTATCAATGAACAAACGAAATCATTCAAATTTGAAATAAGAAAATAAGTTGAAAATAATATTCATATGAAGTCTTTAAATTCAGATATAGACACAGAACAAAAAGAGAATAAAAATATGCTGTTACACAGACAAGTAGTTAAAATAATGTCTTTAGCAAAATTCCATTTTAGATTTGAAATTGTTATACCTGAGCAAATCACAATCACTTCTAAAATAAAAGGACTAGGTCTATGCAAAAAATAATGGAATACATAAATTGTCTGTGCCTAGTTCCTGAAGAATTACATACCAGTTTATCACACATAGTTATAATAACTGTATAAAATGTATCATTTCTGAAAGAGTTAATAAAAATTCCACCCTCCTTTTAGCAAATGTACACCATCATTTACAAACAGAAAAGGCACAGCATACTTTAATTACCTTTGAATCTTGACTTCCTCTGTGGTGGAATTTACCTAATCCTAGATCACAAGTCTAAACAGGATCCAAGTTATAGTTTATAAATGTTACTGGAAGCATTTGAGGGAGGCATTCAGTCACCTGGGAGTTGTTCCAAGCGAGGTTGACCCTAGGTTCTGTGTAAAGTTTGTTCTGGGGCCAAATCTATGATGCCTTAAGCCACATTAACTGAATCAGAGATTGTGCGCATCACTTAAAGCAATTCCGTTTGAGTGGATTAGAATTTGGGGGACCACTTTCAACCAATATCCAGGACTATATTGGATCTATACTTTATGCTACAATTGCCAAAACACTTTCGTGTACATTCTGTCTTTGGCCATCGTAACAATCTTATGAGAAAGGCAGGCCAGAGCAAGGAACTAAGCCTTAGAGACATCAGATGATTTACACATGTTCACACTGTGTAGCAGACTGTGAGCAAGTAGCAGAACTGGTATAAAAATCAGGAACAAGAGCTCAAAAGGAATACAATTAAATTTATTATATTAATGTATTACAGGTAATTTTTATCTATTTTCTAAACGTTATTAACATGGCATTATTTTTATAGTAAAAAAGTAAATTCACAAATTAATTCTACTTGGTTCATATTTATTTCTTTCAAAGGAGTTTTAATTAATAACACACAAAATATAGAGAGGATCTATACCTATAATGTTTTTAAGAAATTTGCCTGTTCCACTGATATAATAAGGAGAGTAATAAAGATACTAAGATGCACTGTAGGATATCAACACTGCCCAATAGATTTCAAAACCATCAGGCATTATTTCAGCAAATTCTTTGGAATTGACTCAGTAGACTTATTTGTAATTAGTTCTTTACTTAACAAATAAGAATTTACTTCAAGAAGCTGCATAATTTTCAAAAATCACCCACCATGTATACATTTGATTCTCTAATTCACTTAAATGTTCACATTTTACCTGGAGCTTGTACAGCAAGGACAAGAATTGAATGGTGCTATCCTTTTAGATACTGCAAAGAGGATTTTGCTTAGCTTTTCTCTTACAGTTATCTCTACAGTGTCTCCCAAATTTAAGTTATAACCTCTCTCAAGATGGATCAGAGTGAAGGTAGAGGGTTCTTTTAAAAAAAATAAAACAACATATGTCTCATGTCTTGATAATGACAATAACCTTTTATAACTACCACTAACTCTTTATGTCATTCACTTACCAACAATGCATTTCTTCCTCCAGTTTATTTTTTAGTCATGCTACAAATCCAAGTCATCACCTCTCTTTCATGAGAAATCCCACTTACTGAAAATCACTTTGTCTTAAAATTCTTTGGCATTTATTATCTTTACAATTCAATTTAGCACTACTAGGTAGCCAATTTGTGTTATTACTTAAATTTTCCCTGTCTCCAAATTGCAATCTCCTGTAGCATAGAGACCTTCATTTCATAGACTTCTCAGTACCTCAAAACACTAAATGCTAAATGTACTTAAAAAAAAAAAAACATGCTAAATCTTAATTATAATTAAATATGTACATACATATACAGAATCTATCCAAAACTAGGTTTAAAATATTTAGTTATAAAAATTTAAAAATAAACAGATAAACTCTACTTTTAACCCACTACAAACATTACTGTTAATTTTACCACTTTATCCAACAAAGATATCAGTCTTTGCTATAGCAATATTGCCAATGTTTTTAAACTGCCTTCACACAGAGTACTTGCAAATATTAATTAGTTCTATGCATAATTTAATTGGGCAGCTGTCATGTTATAAAATCTGTCTACAAAAGGTCTACTGAGTATGTGCCCAGGACAAGTGACATTTATCCCTATTTGGTTGTGTCCCTGCTTTGAGGTGTCATTACAATTCAGTGAACATGTATATATATGTCTCCTAACTCTTGCCTTGTACACGGTGTTCAATCAACACTTTCATCCAATCTTCCTAAAAGGATAGTTCTAACAAGCCTTCAAAACTCTACATTATTATTCACTCGACAATAAATCCTTTATTCTGAAAGAATAAGTTCTGGGGCTGCCTTATCCAATGTACTTAGAATGTAAAAGTGAAGAGTCCATGGCCCCAAGCTCAAGTTTGAAGTAGATTTCCAGATAGCCCTTCAATTCCCTCCCCTGTACCCTCTAAAATGAGTCTGAACTAACACTAAAACCCAGCCTCAGGTCATAGTCCCACATCCACCACGGCCTTCAGAAACCTCTGTTAAGATAGACAGTGCTGGGTGATTATGCTTTCTTTCATAAGAACCTATGTGTTTTAACTGCAGTAATTCTTGAACCAGTAGACATTCACTTAAGGAATTTATTCACGAATAGAAAACACAAAAGAGATGATGATGTTTGCCATGCTTTTCCCATAATATTTACTACATTCCTTATCAGAACTCTTCTAAAGAAGAATCAGTTTTGTTGAGCAGCTTAATGACCAAATGAAAACTAAAACTTTGTATCATAATTCTTAACCATTCTAACATATATATATATTATACACAGCCTCATTGGTCTGATGGCTAGTCAAACTATTTTATCAAATGTTCACTAGATTGATTCAACATATAGTTGGGTTCAGGATTAAACGTTAACAGAAAATTTTGGATCAAATGTAATCATGTCATGAGCTGAGAAGTCTGCTACAAGGGCGTTCTGCCTAGAAACAAATGTACCACCATCTGAATGCATCTCCTTTACTGGTCAATACCATATAATGTGGCATGGTGGTGGTTTAATCACTAAATCATGTCCTACTCTTTGCAGCCTGCCAGGTTCCTCTGTCCATGGGATTTCCCAGGCAAGAACACTGGAGTGGGTTGTCATTACTTCCTCCAGGGGATCTTCCTGACCCAGAGATCAAACCTGGGTTTTCTGCTTGGCAGAAGGATTCTTTACACTGAGCCACATGGGAAGCCCCATAATGTGGTATAGGAGAGAAAGATTTTCTCCAGAAAATATTTTACTTTTTTCTTTTTTAAGCGTGTTCTATAAAGTGGACACTGGAGTTAGAAGAGCTTTCTCAAAGGATGCGATTTCAGGTGATAGTTTAAAAATAACATTATAGAAAAATTAAAGTAATTTTTCCAAATTGATGAATTAAAAACCATTATATTTTCTAAAGATCTCTTGAAGAAAACCACTTTTGATGCCCTAACGATGTTAGGGCAAGTTTTCACAAAAGACTCATAAAAAATAGGATGATTACTTTGTAGTCATACCTGATTTTTACAGTCTTAGTATACAGATAAAGTAATACTAATTTCTAGGATGACAGTAATTACAATATGTAACTGAAAACACTGGAAAATATATATATTTGTGTCTCTGCATTATCATCATCATTATCCAACTATCAATTAATCTATGGTTTATTTTGGTAGTAAAAGGAAAAGCTCAGTGACCTATTTGGAGTCAAGATATGAATTCTTGGGTTGTTAATTGTCTCCTCGGCAAATGTGGCATTACTCTCAGTTATACTTTTTCCATTTACTAAATATGTGCTTGAAATGTGTATCTTCATGCAACCAAAAAATTTTTTTTCTATAATGACCCAGCAGATGGTGCTATTCTGCAATAAACAGCTTGAATTTTGTCAATAAAGTGCTAAGACCTTTTTTTTTTTTTTTAAGAATTTAAAAAGTGTTTTATTGCTTACCTTGTGCTGCAACTTTTATTGCCCCTTGTTTGGTTTCTGGGACTTTGCTAGGCTCTTGTGAATAAAAAGAGAAATAAATTACCATGAAATACTATTTGAGAAAGATATGTAACAACAAAAAAAGGAAAATTATAAAATCAAACATAAAAACACTGTCCTTGGCATTTAAAATTTTTGTTAAGAAATGAACACAATTATTAGGAGAAGTGCTTAGGCTTACTGAGACAAAAATAACTATACCAAATAAAAGAATAAAATTAAGTTTCCCAAAACAGTTTCGCTTCACTGACCATAGGTTACTTTGGTTAACTGACCATAGGATACTTTGCACTTGCTTAGCACCTGATTTTGAAACTCTCAGAATTCTTTCCATATTGTTTCTGTATTATTAGCCCTTTGAAATGTATGGAGCATTTAGACATAAATAAAATGGCTCATTGAAGGTCACTGTGTGACTGACTAAAGCCCAGAAAAACCAAATTCCAGCACCAGCCTTTGACTTAAAATTTCATTCCCTATACAACTGTGGTGCCCATCAACATAACCATGGCCCTGGGCAACAATATGTGTTGTGAGAGAATCAGCAAGTTTCATTTTGAATTTTTCCTCCTTCTTGTCTTAGGGGATTTGGTTGTTTTTGTTTGTTTGCTTTTTCCATTTGTTCAGAATGTTCTCTTGAAAGAAACAGAGTATCAAAAAACCCCTCCACTTATAAATAATTAAATATATTATGTGAGTAATTAGCATAAAAATAGAGAAATAAAGATTTTAAAAAGGAATGGATCATTGCACCCTTCACTAATTGTTCATGATTGTCTTTACTACATTCTACTTGAATTCTCATTTAACAACATGGGAAGGAAGATTTAGTCATTTGTTTCAGATATTAATCTTTATATGTTCATTTACCACATATTTATTTAGGATCCATTATTTTTATGTACTAAGCTAGGTGTAAATGCAGTAATTGATATACACACATATTCAGGCTTTCATTTAATTGTCATCAAATGTTTATTATAGATTGTTTAATATTACAATTCTAGTTAGAGTTAGAAAATAACAAGACTGCATTTGAATAACTTGGCCAAGAATCAAGCAAAGAATTCATGTTTCTTGGGCCAAAACTGAAGAGGTTTAATTTTAATTCATGCTTTACCTCTTGTTGGTTAGATAATTATTTATCTGTATTGCAATCATGTAGTTATGAAAATGGTACATTTTAATTCTGTTTTTATATAAAATAAATATTTTTGATCCACATATATGGTTTACATTATAACTAAATTTATTTCTTTAGACAAAATATATTTTGCCAAAATTAAATTCATAGTCCATTCTACCTATGATCTCTTTATTATTAATTTGTTTTTACCTGGAAGAAAACTCCATGCAGCTATCATGTTAGTGCTATCCATATCACATCTAGATTAGATGATCTCAAATCAGAATTAAGATTTATATTTAGACAGTGAGGATTCCCTAGTGGCTCAGTGGTAAAGAATCTGCCTGCAAATCAGGAGACCAGGGTTCAATCCCTGGGTTGGTAAGATCCCCTGGAGAAGGAAATGGCAACCCACTCCAGTATTCTTGCCTGGAGAATTCCATGGACAGAGGAGCCTGATGGGCTACAGTCTATGTGGTCGCAAAGAGTCGGCACAACAGTGAATTCCTAATTAATATATTTCTAATTCCTCAACCTTATAACTAGCATTTAGTAGTGACTTAATAAATAATTGGTGAATGAAAAGATAGATGAAAGGATAAAATAATACATAAGAAAGAGCATTTTAAAAAAAAAAAGATCATCATCTAGACTGCCCAGGTGTTTTACTACTTAAAGATCTCAATATATCAGAATTGTGGAGTAGTTCTTAAGTTAAAAAAAAGAAAAAAACTATTTAAAAAACCACCGTCAGTAAAGTACCTTAGCATTTTATAGTCAAATTTCCACCTATCTTTTCTTTATTTTTTAACTGTATTCTTAGATCACAGATCCTAAAGGATTTCTCCATGTCTAAGATTCTGTTTCTCAAGAGGCAGGTTAGGTGGTCTGGTATTCCCATATTTTTCAGAATTTTCCACAGTTTATTGTGATCCACACAGTCAAAGGCTTTGGCATAGTCAATAAAGCAGAAATAGATGTTTTTCTTGAACTCTCTTGCTTTTTCCACGATCCAGCGGATGTTGGCAATTTGATCTCTGGTTTCTCTGCCTTTTCTAAAACCAGCTTGAACATCAGGGAGTTCACGGTTCACGTATTGCTGAAGCCTAGCTTGGAGGATTTTGAGCATTACTTTACTAGCATGTGAGATGAGAAAACGAAGATCATGGCATCTGGTCCCATCACTTCATGAGAAATAGATGGGGAAACAGTGGAAACAGTGTCAGACTTTATTTTGGGGGGCTCCAAAATCACTGCAGATGGTGACTGCAGCCATGAAATTAAAAGACACTTACTCCTGGGAAGAAAAGTTATGACCAACCTAGATAGTATTTTCAAAAGCAGAGACATTACTTTGCCGACTAAGGTCCATCTAGTCAAGGCTATGGTTTTTCCTGTGGTCATGTATGGATGTGAGAGTTGGACTGTGAAGAAGGCTGAGCGCCGAAGAANTTTTTTTGGGCTCCAGGATCACTGCAGATGGTGACTGCAGCCATGAAATTAAAAGACACTTACTCCTTGGAAGAAAAGTTATGACCAACCTAGATAGTATTTTCAAAAGCAGAGACATTACTTTGCCGACTAAGGTCCATCTGGTCAAGGCTATGGTTTTTCCTGTGGTCATGTATGGATGTGAGAGTTGGACTGTGAAGAAGGCTGAGGGCCAAAGAATTGATGCTTTTGAACTGTGGTGTTGGAGACGACTCTTGAGAGTCCCTTGGACTGCAAGGAGATCCAACCAGTCCATTCTGAAGGAGATCAACCCTGGGATTTCTTTGGAAGGAATGATGCTGAAGCTGAAACTCCAGTACTTTGGCTGCCTCATGCGAAGTGTTGACTCATTGGAAAAGACTCTGATGCTGGGAGGGATTGGGGGCAGGAGAAGGGGACGACCGAGGATGAGATGGCTGGATGGCATCACTGACTCGATGGACGTGAGTCTGAGTGAACTCCGGGAGATGGTGATGAACAGGGAGGCCTGGCATGCTGCGACTCATAGGGTCACAAAGAGTCGGACACGACTGAGCGACTGAACTGAGAACTGAGAAATTCAGGAGATAAGACTTGCAAAGTTGTGTTTTGATAAGTCAGTAAGTCAAACAATTCATGATTGTCTTTTTGTTCTCTCAGTAGCAGCTATAATTTTTCTAGTGGAGGGTATCACAAAGAACTCACCATGAGAGAAAAGGTACAACAATTGTTTATGTGAAGGTATGTTAATTACAACACATTATGAAACTGAAAATTTAAAACCTCTTTCTGGTAAATTTTTAATAGGGCTATGGAAAAAGCCTCTATATACAGAACAAAAAACAAGCACAGTTTCTGGGTGCACATGGAGACAAGCAGAGGCCAGTAAACTTAGTTGAGGTACTTGAAACATGGTTTCTGGCTTACATAGCTTAAGGCAGTCACAAGCCTTTGTGACTGAAACAGCATCCTTCTAAGCAATCAAATAGACATCCGACAGGATCCTGTGGTATGCCAGAGTGTCTGAGACAATCAAACAACCTATGACCTTCCTGAAAAGGAAGAAAGTATAAACATTGAAGTGAAAAGAAATGGCCCTAAGATGAATTCAGCAATCTAAGAGAACACTGTTGCAGAAGGGAAGGGATTTATATGTTTTAAATGGACAGTCTGCTGGAAAATTCACTGAAGGCCCTGAGTTCATACTCTCGTGTTACTCACAATGATTTAACGCACATTAAGCTTTATTCCACCAGTTTACCTGCTATGAAGTGAACACTTTACCACTACATGCCTGCAGTGGCTTCTACTTTAGACCCCCATGATATTGCCAATAACCATTTGCTCAGTAGCAGCTGTAAATGCCTTACACAGAGAGGAAACTACTTTTGAGGTTTAATAATACTCATTCTAAAAGTCTTCACTTAAAAGAGCTGAATTCCAAGGTTGCTGAAATAAGCCCTTTTATACAGAAAAGAAACATGGCAGCATGTAGGTACAAATATGTATGCATATGAGTACTGAATATGAAAGGGGATGAGTAGGAAAAAGAGGAGCTGCACCTAACAGATCACTGTGCCTTAAAGAAAATTATTCTACAAATATTTATTGAAATGTTTTTATCTGTAAGGAACTTTATCAGGAACCGAATATGAATAAACAAACATAGGTCCTGCCTTCCTGAAGTTTACAGAGCAACATGAAAGGCAGGTTAACTTCACTAGCTCAATTTCTTGCATAGTCTGTATCAATGAACACAAGATGGATAAAGAGAATAGATTATCTGCAACCCAATAATGGTTATGGGACTTCCCTATAGCTCAGATGATAAAGAATCTGCCTGCAGTGCAGGAGACCTAGGTTCGATCCCTAGGCAGGAAGATCCCCTGGAGAAGGAAATGGCAATCCATTCTAGTATTCTTTCTTGCCTGGAGAATCCCATAGACAGAGGAGCCTGGTGGGCTACAGTCCATAGGGTCACAAAGAGTCAGACATGACTAAGTGACTAACACAACAGCAACACAATAATGGTTATATTTTGTTTGGTAGGAATGTTTTCACCCATAGTAACTCATTACTTAAATAAGGATTCAATTTCCCTTGCATTAAAAGAGATATGAAAGTAAGTAGCAACTAACATTGGTTCATCTCCTCAATGATTCAAGATCCCAACATTTTTCCGTTCTTCTACTTTGCCATTTCTAAATGTTGACTTTTTATCCTTAGGCTTGTTGCCTCATGGTTACAACATGGCCATTACAACCCCAAGTAACACAACACCTCAAAATAAAAAGGGTAGGAAAATGGCCACAACTGAGAAAGAACTTTTCTGTCTATATCATTTCATTAAGGAGAAAAATATCCCAGAATTTCCAGCTGACAGTTTTTCTTTCATATTTTATTGACTAGATTAGGTCAAAAACCTAAATTTGTACCCTCTTACAAGGACCTTGATTCAGCCATTGTACTTATTTTCAAGTCTGAAAGGTGCTAGGGTGTATTTCATGGTTATAATACAACACAAAAACTGATCTATCCAAAAATTAAACCCACACCTTCTGCCTCATTAACCTTTATGATAGCCAACTGTGACAACATTCCAAAACTCAATTATAATGTGCAATGTTCTATTCATTTTCTTTCAATAGAATTAATGCACACATTCCTATGCTCACATGAGCCTGGCAAAGGATTCCATACTACCAAATGTGAAATCAGAAGATGATGGAACAAGAGGATGGTCTTGGCTCTGTTTATAATGTTGTCTCAAGAACTTAGGGATGTATCCTTGAACCCTGCTTAACAATTTAGAATATATAAATTTATCTAAATTCCTACACCATCCAGTGAAATTTTAGTCCAGAAAAACCTTTACAAAGATAAATTTTCAACTACATTGAGATATCACCTCACACAGTCAGAATGGCCATCATCAAAAAGTCTACAAACAATAAATGCTGGAGGGGGTATGGAGAAAACGGAATCTCTTACACTGTTGGTGGGAATGTTAATTGATACAGCCACTATGGACGATGATACGGAGATTCCTTAAAAAACTAGGAATAAAACCACCATATGGCCCAGAAATCCCACTCCTAGGCATATACCCTGAGGAAACCAAAATTGAAAAAACACATGTATCCCATTGTTCATTGCAGCACTATTTACAATAGGTAGAACACGGAAGCAATCTATATGTCCATCAACAGATAAATGAAGTTGTGGTACATATACACAATGGAATATTACTCAGCCATAAAAAGGAATGCCTTTGAGTTAGTTCTAATGAAGTGGATAAACCTAGAGCCTATTATACAGAGTGAAGTAAGTCAGAAAGAGAAAGATAAATATCAATACTAATGCATATATACAAAATGTAGAAAAATGATACTGAAGAATTTATGTGTAGGGCAGCAATGGAGAAACAGACATAGAGGATAGATTTATGGACATGGGGAGAGTGAGGAGAGGGTGAGATGTATGGAAAGAGTAACATGGAAACTTAATTACCATATGTAAAATAGATAGGCAATGGGAATTTGCTGTGTGTCTCAGGAAACTCAAACAGGGTCTCTGTATCAACCTAGAGAAGTGGGATGGGGAGGGAGATGGGAGGGAGGTTCAAAAGGGAGGGAATATATATATATATATTCCCTATGGCTGATTCACATTGAGATTTGACAGAAAACAACAAAACTCTGTAAAGCAATTATCCTTCCATTAAAAAATAATTTTTTTTTAAAAAAGATACATTTTCCTGAGATGTTTCCTGAGATGTTATGAAGCAACTCATTGTGTTGCATCTATAGAGTAACAGATAATTCAAGGACTTGATATATTTCTTGTTTCTAAAATGAGAAAAAAAGGTATTCTATTCATTTCAAAGAGCAGTTCATGACTCTATCACTATTTACTAGCACTGGGAACGTCAGTGGTGGCAGATAAATATCTCAGTAAAGCACATTGCTTATAACAAAACCAAACAATGCCAAACAGTTATGTGCATTTAGTCTCTTCACCAATCAAGAAATCAAATCTCCAGTTTTATTTAGAGGGCATCTTTCTCACAGTGGTTTAGAATAGCTCCACACTGCAGACAAAATGATGCCAAATTTGAAACTGACAAGTATATATCCTTTCCTAATCTCAGTCCTTAGCTTGAAATCTTAGTTTCACAGTAACAATTAAAAATCATTTAAAAAATAGATTTAACCAATAAAAATAGACTTAGCTTCTTCCACAGTAAAGTTTGAATCCATATTTATGTCACTCTATATTTATACAACACATTTCAGCAATGCCATGCATCACTGTCAGTCATGTGTGGGTCTAGGAATGATACCACTGAAATCACATGTTATTCTGATATTAAACTCAGTCCCCAATCTGATTCTACCATGTTTAGACATGAGGAGGGCAATCTGGATGACCTGGAATGAATTTCTTATTAAATAAGAAATATTTCCAATATTTTCATACTTAATAAAACAGCATCCATATACCTTCCCAGCTTCATATAAATATTCTGAATTTATATATTTAAAATCATATAGCTGGACAAGATTTCAGATTTGACCTAGTTTTATAGTTGTAAAGGACTATTTATGACTTCCTTGCGATTTGGGAGCAAATCTAAAATGAAAACCCAATTCTTGTACCTAGGTCAGTTTATTTTTGTTGTTGCTTTAACTCAAAATTCAATTCACCAAGGCTAATTACTTGAGAGATCTTATATACATTGGAAACATGGTTCAAAGTTAATCAAATTTTTATACTGAAAATTATAAATGAGAAAAATTAAAGAAAACAAATAATGAAAATTTATCATGTTCATAGATTGGAAGTCTTAAATAAATTAACTGCTCTTTGGATTCAATACATAAAAGTACAACCTTGAAAGAATTTTTTGTAGAATTTTAAAATCTGATTCTAAAACCTTCATGGAAGAGCAGAAGTCAAGAAAAAAAAGAACAATCAAGGGAAATTTGAAGAACAAACTTGGGTGATTTCTCTATCAAAGAACAAAAATTTTTATAAAATATGATGGTTAAGATAGTGTCTTATTGGCATAGATAATTGACCAGAGAAAGAAAATACAATCTATAATTTTAAAAATTATATATAACATATACATATGTATATGATGCATGTATCAACACATATGTATTTAATGGTGGTTTAGTCACTAAGTCATGTCTGACTTTTGTGACCCCATGGACTGTAGCCCACCAGGCTCCTCTGTCCATTGGGTTTTCCAGGCAAGAATACTGGAGTGGGTTGCCATTTCCTTCTCCAGGGAATCTTCCTGACCAAGGAATCAAACCCTGGTCTCCTGCATTGCAGGCAGATTCTTCACTGACTGAGCTTTGAGGGAAGTGCTGTGTATTTAACACATGATATTAATATATACATCTGATTTGTGAATAAGATATACTGCAGTACACTGGAGGAAGGTTAATCTTAATGCATGGTGTTGGGTCAACAGTAATTCACTGGAAAAAAGTTAATCCACTTCCCACCGTTATATAAAAGTTGACTCAAGAGGGCTGCAGATCTAAATATAAAGGGTAACACCATAAAGCTTTTAGTTACAAACATAACTTTATAGTGAAATAGGGAAATATTTCTGGAACAGGACCCAACAAACAGTAACTATACAATTAAAAATGATAAATTATATTAAAATTAAGAACTTATGTTCTTATAGGTACTATTGAGAGTGAAAAGTCAATTCATAAAAGGAAAAAGATATTCATAATAATACATACATCTGACAAAATATTCAAATCTGAAATATCTTAATTTTTACAAATTAGTAAGAAATGGTGAGAATATCCAGTTAAGAAAGTGGCAAAAGGTTTTTATAGATACTCACTACAAGAAAATATCCAAATGACCCTACTGTATGCTTACTGCACAGAAAAAGTGCTCAACTTACATTAGTCATTATAAAATACAATGTGAAACAAGAAAATACAAGTTGAAACTAAAATGAGATACTATTATACACCTAATAGATTGGCGAAAATGAAAAATACAGAAAATACTCACTGTCAAGCTATTGAGAAACTCAGACTCATATACTGCTGGTACAATGGAAACTGGTGAAACTGTTCTGTGACAGTATCTTTAAAACTGAATATGAATACATTATTATCTTTGTGACAGTATCTTTAAAACTGAAAATGAATACATTATTATCCAGCAACCCTATTCCACTCAGTCATAATAGAAATGAATATCAAATGTTCATAGTAGCTCGATCTGCAATAGTCAAAGGGAGTAAAAAAAAAAACTACCAGGTATCTATCAACAGAATGGATAAATCATGGCCTATTCACAAAAAACTGAAATAATATACAAAATTAGGATGAATAATGTAAAACTATGCACAAAATAATGGTAAATATCATAAACCTATTTTTTAGCAAAAGAATCCAGAAACAATAAACTTGCAATTCTATTGTGCAGAGCTTCTATAGAGAAAAAACTAATGTCTTCTATTAGAAATAAGAGTACTGTTTACCGATGACCAAGTTAATATTGGCAATGGAGCAGGATTTAAGAAAGTGCAAAATAAATAAATCAGTTCAAAACAACCTTGCTGCTGCTGCTGCTAAGTCGCTTCAGTCGTGTCCGACTCTGTGCGACCCCACAGACGGCAGCCCACTGGGCTCCCCCATCCCTGGGATTCTCCAGGCAAGAATACTGGAGTGGGTTGCCATTTCCTTCTCCAATGCATGAAAGTGAAAAGTGAAAGTGAAGTCGCTCAGTCGTGTCCGACTCTCAGCGACCCCATGGACTGCAGCCAACCAGGCTCCTCCGTCCATGGGATTCTCCAGGCAAGAGTACTGGGGTGGGGTGCCATTGCCTTCCCCGCCTTTAGCCCCTACCCATATGATATTCCCTTTACTTTTAGCAGCTATTTCAGCTGGTGGGATGATCTAAACTTATTGCTAGAGGGTCTGAGCCATTACTAGTCCTACTTGGATTGAGTTGTCCTGGTTTTCCACTGACCTATTCACAGGGCATGGTAATACTAAGAGATGGCCTGAGGGATCTCTTGAATTCCAAGCAAATTCTTCCTTACCTGCATTGTGGAATACTAGTCCAATGTCCTCTTGGTGGTCAGGATCATTTCCCAAATCAGTTGAGCAACTCTCTTCTTTGCCTGTTGATTCGGAAGCATTGGGCAGCAGTCTTAACTTNTGCATTTCTCTGATAATGAGTGATGTTGAGCATCTTTTCATGTGTTTGTTAGCCATCTGTATGCCTTCTTTGGAGAAATATCTGTTTAGTTCTTTGGCCCATTTTTTTGATTGGGTTATTTTTCTGAAATTGAGCTGCAGGAGCTGCTTGTATATCTTTGAGATTAATTCTTTGTCAGTTGCTTCATTTGTGAGTATTTTCTCCCATTCTTAAGGCTGTCTTTTCACCTTGCTTATGGTTTCCTTCATTGTGCTAAAGTTTTTAAGTTTAATAAGGTCCCATTTGTTTACTTTCGCTTTTATTCCTATTACTCTGGGAGGTGGGTTATAGAGGATCCTGCTGTGACTTATGTCAGAGAATGTTTTGCCCATGTTTTCCTCTAGGAGTTTTATAGTTTCTGGTCTTACATTTAGCTCTTTAATCTATTTTGAGTTTATTTCTGTGCA
The DNA here is from genome assembly GCA_006410635.1 of Cephalophus harveyi. Lineage (NCBI taxonomy): Eukaryota > Metazoa > Chordata > Mammalia > Artiodactyla > Bovidae > Cephalophus > Cephalophus harveyi. The sequence goes on from SJYT01047716.1 coordinate 193,113, forward strand.
TGGTGTTAAAAAATGTTCTAGTTTCATTCTTTTACATGTGGTTGACCAAGTTTTCCCAGCACCACTTGTTAAAGAGATTGCCCATCAACAGATGAATGGATAAGAAAGTTGTGGTACATGTACACAATGGAATATTCAGTTCAGTTCAGTTCAGTTCAGTCGCTCAGTCGTGTCCGACTCTTTGCGACCCCATGAATCGCAGCATGCAAGGCCTCCCTGTTCATCACCATCTCTCGGAGTTCACTCAGACTCACATTCATCGAGTCAGTGATGCCATCCAGCCATCTCATCCTCTGTCGTCCCCTTCTCCTCCTGCCCCCAATCCCTCCCAGCATCAGAGTCTTTTCCAATGAGTCAACTCTTCGCATGAGGTGGCCAAAGTACTGGAGTTTCAGCTTTAGCATCATTCCTTCCAAAGAAATCCCAGAGTTGCTCAGCCATTAAAAAGAATGCATTTGAATCAATTCTAATGAGGTGGATGAAACTGGAGCCTATTATACAGAGTGAAGTAAGTCAGAAAGAAAAACACCAATACAGTATGCTGCTGCTGCTAAGTCACTTCAGTCGTGTCTGACTCTGTGCAACCTCATAGACGGCAGCCCACCAGGCTCCCCCGTCCCTGGGATTCTCCAGGCAAGAACACTGGAGTGGGTTGCCATTTCCTTCTCCAATGCATGAAAGTGAAAAGTGAAAGTGAAGTCGCTCAGCCATGTCAGACTCAGCGACTCCATGGACTGCAGCCTACCAGGCTCCTCCGTCCGTGTGATTTTCCAGGCAAGAGTACTGGAGTGGTGTGCCATTGTCTTCTTCACTAATACAGTATACTAATGCATATATATGGAATTTAGAAAGATGGTAATGATGAGCCTATATGTGAGACAGCAAAAGAGACACAGGTGTAAAGAACAGTCTTTTAGACTCTGTGGGAGAAGGTGAGGGTGGGATGACTTGAGAGGGTAGCATTGAAACGTGTTTATTATCATATGTGAAGTGGATCACCAGTCCAGGTTCGATGCATGAGACAGGGTGCCCGGGGCTGATGCACTAGGATAACCCAGAGGGATGGGATGGGGAACACTTGTGCGCCCATGGGTGATTCATGTCAATATATAGCAAAACCCACTACAATACTGTAAAATAATTAGCCTCCAATTAAAATAAATAAATTCAGAGAAGGCAATGGCACTCCACTCCAGTACTCTTGCCTGGAAAATCCCATGGACAGAGGAGCCTGGTGGACTACAGTCCATGGGGTCGTAAAGAGTTGGACATGACTGAATGACTTCATTTTCACTTTTCACTTTCATGCATTGGAGAAGGAAATGGCAATCCACTCCAGTGTTCTTGCCTGGAGAATCTGGGGGACAAAGAAACCTGTTGGGCTGCCGTCTATGGGGTTGAACACGACTGAACTGACTTAGCAGCAGTGCAGCAAAATAAATAAATAAATTAAAAAAAAAAAAAAACAAGCTATTTAGCCTGCATTTCTTTAACAGAAAAAAAGGTGGGGGAAGCATGTGAGCTAAATGCTGTGCTTTAGTTGTATATAACTTTAAAATAAATTTCTGATGTGGAAAAGAGAAGAGGCAGAAACTTGGGCCTTCATTGTATGAATGGGTTTTATTTGGCCTATTAACACCTAGCTTGGAGTACTAGGTCCGTCTAGTCAAGGCTATGGTTTTTCCTGTGGTCATGTATGGATGTGAGAGTTGGACTGTGAAGAAAGCTGAGCGCCAAAGAATTGATGCTTTTGAACTGTGTTGTTGGAGAAGACTCTTGAGAGTCCCTTGGACTGCAAGGAGATCCAACCAGTCCATTCTGAAGGAGATCAGCCCTGGGATTTCTTTGGAAGGAATGATGCTAAAGCTGAAACTCCAGTACTTTGGCCACCTCATGTGAAGAGTTGACTCATTGGAAAAGACTCTGATGCTGGGAGGGATTGGAGGCAGGAGAAAAAGGGGACGACCGAGGATGAGATGACTGGATCGCATCACGGACTCGATGGATGTGAGTCTGAGTGGACTCCGAGAGATAGTGATGAACAGGGAGGCCTGGCGTGCTGTGATTCATGGGGTCGCAAAGAGTCGGACACGACTGAGCGACTGAACTGAACTGAACTGGACCCCTTATCAAATTTACTTTTCACAGGAATTTTATGCAATATGGCTCTCTAAGCCATATTTCATCCACACAAATTATGATTGCATCAAAGGTTGTCTAAAGAAAATTAACCTAAAGTATTGACTCCTCACCAAAAAAAATTGCCATTTTTAAGACAGACAAGTTATGTCTGTGAGAGTAATTAAACATAGCATTGACTTATCATTCCAATCAGTCACGTTAATTGAACCTTCACAAATGGCTCAGGTTATGATTTAGAATAACTAACATTTGATGAGCACATACATGAAGATAAATACCACACTTGGATAGTTTCTCCATGTATGTTTGTAGTATGTGTGTTTGAGAGTTTCTATAAAAGCCATTTAAAATAGACATGAAATATGTTAATATTTTCCTTAGAAAACAATTTTAGATTTATTATGTTGGGATTAAAATCCTCCTCAACAGAATAACAAACTCCATATCAATACAAAAGAGGTTGTTAAAGAAAAAATAGAGGCTCTGAGCATTTCCTATTAACACAGTACCCTAAAAAATTATTGCCAATTAAGATTAGCACATTTGCACACAAAAGATAGTACAAAGAATGTTTTACAATTTACTCCAAACAAAAGGGAAAAAAGGACCTTTTAAATATTAAGCATAAAGTTAACACTCTGTAGAGTGGAAATTCAAAAAATACCCCTTTTTCATGTGATTAAACTGTGTAGCACATTATGAATGCCAATTAAAGTTCCAAATTACATTTTTTTGAACCAACTGCCAGTGGCATCCATCTTCCTCAAAAGTAACATCTGTGAAGCTGGCAGCATGGGGCCAGAGTTCTGGACACTATGGGGTAGAATATCATAAGCTTTATGTTTTACCCACCCCCAAAAAAGTCTCTTTGAACTTTCTTGACCTACCTTTAACCACGCATTTTTGAAAATTTTCCATGACTTTATATTATCTTGGAATTTAAAGGCAGAGAAACTGCATCTTAGTCATATTATTTTCAAAGGGGTTTTGGACAAATACAGAAGCAAATACCTCCACATCATCAATTACACATTAAAGAGCTACCTTTCAGTCAACGTCAATTAAGCCCTGAAAAAAAGGATTTTTGCAAGCTAGCCACTTAAATGCAGAATCTAATGAGTTGGAGGGGCTGGAAGATAAATTCAATCTCTTTTCATGTGACAGGAATTCAAACATGTGATAACATCTGCAATGGTTAATTTTATGTGTCAACCTGACTGGATTAAGGGATGTCCAAAGAGCTAGTAAAACATTATTTCTGGGAGTGTCTCTGAGAATCCTTCTGGAAAAGATTAGATGTTAGCATTTGGATCAGTATGCTGAATAAAGTCCCCTTTTACCCATGTGTACAAGCATCATCTAATCTCTTGAGGGTCCAAATGGAACAAAAAAGCTTAAGAAGGGGTAATTCTCTCTCTCCTTGAGCTAGAACATCCTTACCTGCCCTCTGATATCAGAGTCCCCGGTTCTCAGTCTGCTGGTCTCTGGTGCTCAGATGAGGACCCATCTCTGTGCCCCATTCCCAACCTCACTACCTTTTTCTCAAGCCTTACTCAACTGAACTATACCACTTTTCTGAATTTCCAGTTTGCAGACAGCAGATTGTGGGACCTCTCAGCCTTCATAACCTTGTGAACCATTTCCTCCAATAAATCTCTCTCTGTCACACACACATACACACACACATATCTGTGTCTCTATATATACTATTGGTTCTATTTATCTGGAGAACCTTGAATAACATAACACCAAAACATAATTTCTATCTCAACATATCATCCTGGTCTTCCCTTTTCCAAGCTAAACAGTCTCAGTTTTTTAAAACCACTACCGATCAGATGGTTGCAATCACCATAATAGTATCAGCACCAAATGTGAAGACAGAAAACTAAGGCTCAAGCTCCCTGCCATCTTTATCAGACATTCAGTGGGATAAAAACAGAGAAAGAGTCCCAGTGGGAGTTAACCTGGTCTAGCTAATTACAATCAATAGACAATACTTCCCTGGAACTCAAGGGAAATCTCCATTGGCATTTCTTCTTTCATAAAGATGGAATGCCAGAACTTAATGAGACATTGAGTATAAAGACATATGGTCTAGATACAGAATTTAAATGTCCTGTTCAATAGCAGCACATTATGTGTATATAGTGACTTTTGCTTTTCAAAATACATTCTAATCCTGATCCTCACGGTTCTGTGAGGTCAGCAGAATAGATGTTATTATCCTTGACAACATATAGATGAGAAAGCTAGGGGGCATGGGGCAGCTTCCCTCATAGCTCAGTCAGTAAAGAATCCACTTGCAATTTAGGAGACCTGGGTTCAATTCCTGGATCAGGAAGATCTCCTGGAGAAGGAAATGGCAACCCGCGTCAGTATGGGAAATACCATGGACAGAGGAGCCTGGCAGGCTACAGTCCATGGGGTTGCAAGAGTGGGACACAAATTAGCCACTAAATCGCTACACAGGGTTCATAGAGGTAAAGACTAGAAGTTCTCACAGCTGGTGAGGAATGAAAACAAATCCTCCACCCAGGATCCCTTCTCATACTCATCCTCACCACATTTCACTGCCTTTTCATCTCATGGAAGTAAATGAATGTTTAGAGGGTCTATGGAATGTGCTTTGGAGGAAAGCCAGAAGACTCATAGATGCAGATAGCAACTCCATTACCTTTGTGAGCCTCAAACTCCAGAACAGGGACTCATTCTTAGGGAGTTTAAAAGCTTTCCAACTTCTTAGGAATAAATTGTTAAATCAGACAAAACAAAAATTTTATCCTTATACCAGAACACCTTTTAGCAGAAAGACAGTTAATGGGAGACACTGTTGTTCAGTCGTTCAGTCAGTTCAATTCTTTGTGACACCATGGACTGCAGCAAGCCAGGCTCCCATGTCATTCACTCTACCCTGGAGTTTGCTCAAACTCATATTCATTGAGTCGGTGATGCCATCCAACCATCTTATCTTCTGTCTCCCCCTTCTTCTCCTGAGTTCAATCTTACCCAGCATCAGGGTCTTTTCCAATGAGTTGGCTCTTCATATGAGGTGGCCATAGTATTGGAGCTTCAGCTTCAGCATCAGTCCTTCCAATGAATATTCAGGGTTGATTTCCTTTAGGGTTGACTGACTTTGATTTCTTTGCTGTCCAAGGGACTATAGTCTCTTTATAAAGAGTCTTCTCCAGCACCACAATTGGAAGGCATCAGTTCTTCAGTGCTCAGCATTCTTTATGGTCCAACTCTCACATCCACACATGACTGCTGGAAAAACCATAACTGACTAGACAGAACTTTGTCAGCAATATAATGCCTCTGGTTTTGAATATGCTGTCTAGGTTTGTCATAGCTTTTCTTCCAAGGAGCAAGCGTCTTTTAATTTCATGGCTGCAGTCACTGTCTTCAGTGATTTTGGAACCCAAGAAAATAAAGCCTGTCACTGTTTCCATTGTTTCCCCATCTATTTGCCATTAAGTGGTGGGACCGGATGCAATGATCTTAGATTTTGAATGCTGAGTTTTAAGTCAGCATTTTCACTTCTTCTCTTTCACATTCAAAAATAGGCTCTTCAGTTCCTCTTCACTTTCTGCCATAAGGGTGGTGGCATCTGCATATCTGAGGTTACTGATATTTCTCCCAGAAATCTTGATTACAGTTTATGCTTCATCCAGCCTGGCATTTCATATGATATATAATGCATATAAGTTAAATATTCAGTGTCACAATATACAGCCTTAATGTACTCCTTTCACAATTTGAACCAATCCCTTGTTTCACGTCTGGTTCAAAGTGTTGCTTCTTGACTTGCCTACAGGTTTCTCAGGAGGCAGGTACAGTTGCCTTATATTCCCATTTTTTAAAGAATTTTCTATAGCTGTGATCCACACAGTTAAAGGCTTTAGCATAGTCAATGAAGCAGAGGTAGATGTTTTTCTGGAATTCTCCTCTGTGCATTGGTTTTTCTATGATCCAATGGATGTTGGCAAGTTGATCTTTGGTTCTCTGCCTTTTCTAAATCCAGCTTGTACATCTGAAAGTTCGCATTTTACATACTGTTGAAGCTTAGCTTGGAGAATTTTGAGCATCACTTTGCTAGCATGTGAAATGAGTACATCTGTGTGGTAATTTGAACATTCTTTGGCATTGCCTTTCTTTGAGATTGGAGTGAAAATTGAACTCCTCCAGTCCTTTGGCACTGCCAAGTTTTCCAAATTTGCTGTCATATTGAGTGCAGCACTTTAATAGCATCATAGTTTAGGATTTGAAATAGCTTAGCTGGAATTCCCACACCTCCACTAAATTTGTTCATAGGGATGCTTCCTAAGGCCCACTTTACTTCATATTCCAGGATGTCTGACTCTAGGTGAGTGATCAGACCATCATGGCTATCTGGGTTATTAAGATCTTTTTTGTAATATTCCTCTGTGTATTCTTGCCACCTCTTCTTAATATCTTCTCCTTCTGTTAGGTCCATATGGTTTCTGTCCCTTATTGTGCTCATATTTGCATGAAATGTTTCCTTGGTATCTCTAATTTTCTTGAAGAGATCTCTAGTCTTTCCCATTCTATGGTTATTTGCACTGTTCACTTGGGAAGGCTTTCTTATCTCTCCTTGCTGTTCTTTGGAACTCTGCATTCAGATGGGTATATCTTTTCTTTTCTTCTTTGCCTTTAGCTTCTCTTCTTTTCTTGGCTATTTGTAAAGCCCCCTCAGACAACCATTTTGCCTTTTTGCATTTCTTTTTTTGGGGATAGTTTTGATCACTTCCCCTTATACAATGTTACCAACCTCCATCCATAGTTTTTCAGGCACTCTGTCTATCAGGTCTAATCCCTTGAAACTGTTTGTCACTTCCACTGTATAATCATAAGGGATTTGATTTAGGTCATACCTGAATGGTCTGGTGGTTTTCACTACATTCTTCAATTTAGGTCTGAATTTTAGAATAAGGAATTAATGATCTGAGCTACAGTCAGCTCCTGGTCTTCTTTTTACTGACTGTATAGAGCTTCTCCATCTTCGACTTCAAGGAATGTAATCAATCTGATTTGGTACTGACCATCTGGTGACATCCATGTGTAGAGTTGTCTTTTGCGTTGTTGAAAGAGGGTGTTTGGTATGACTAGTACATTCTCTTGGCAAAACTCTGCTGGCCTTTGCCTAGGTTCATTTTGTACTCCAAGGCCAAATATGCCTGTTATTCCAGGTATCTCTGACTTACTACTTTTTTATTCCAGTCCCCTGTGATGAAAAAGACATCTTTTTTTGGTTCAGTTTTAGAAGGTTCTGTAGGTCTTCATAAAACTGTTCAAATTCAGCTTCTTCAGCCTTAGTATTCGGGGCACAGATTTGGATTATTGTGATTTTGAATAGCTTGCCTTTGAAACGAATCAAGATCATTCTGTCATTTTTGAGATTATGCCAAAGTACTGCAATTCAGATTCTTTTGTTGACTATGAGGGCTATTACATTTCTTCTAAGGGATTCTTGCCCATAGTAGTAGATGTAATAGTCATTTGAATTAAATTCATCCATGCCTGTCCATTTTAGTTCACTGATTAATAAAACATCAGTGTTTAATCTTGCCATCTGTTTGATCACTTCCAATTTACCTTGATTCATGGACTTAACATTTTGGTTTCTTATGCAATATTGTTCTTTACAGCATTGGAATTTACTTTCACAACAAGACACATCCACAACTGGGCACCATTTCTGCTTTGGCTCCATCTCTTCATTCTTTCTTGAGCTATTTCTCCACTCTTCTCCAGTAGCATGTTGCGGCACTTACTGACCTGGGGAGTTCATCTTTCAGTGTCACAGCTTTTTTCCTTTTCATACTGTTCATGGGGTTCTCAAGGCAAGGATACTGAAGATAGGCGGAGATGGTGGGGTAGAAGGATGTGCGCTCATCTTCTCCTGCAGAACACCAAAACTGCAACTAGCTGCTGAACAACCATTGACAGGAGAATGTTGGATGTCGCCAAAAAAAGATACCCCAAGTCCAAGGGCTAATGAGAAGCTGCAACAAGATTGTATTAGGGGCACAGTCTCTTTTAAAATCAAACCTCATACCCACCAGAGACTCTCGGAGGATGCAAACAAAACCTTGTGTGCAACAGGACCAGGGAAAAGGAGTAGTGACCACCACAAAAGACTGAGCCAGATCTGCCTGTGAACATTTGGGTGTCTCCTGAGGAGGCACGGGTCAGCAGTGGCCTGTTGCGAGGAGAAGGCCTCTGTAGGCGGAAGTCCTAGGAGGTGTGGCATGTGGTATAAGTCCTCTTGGAAGAGGTTGCCACTAGCGGCACTATAGAGCTGCCAAACGGGTAACCCACAAACTGGAGATCAATTATACCCAAGAAGTTCTCACACTGGTGCAAAAGTTCTAGGGCCCACAACAGATTTCCCAACCTGGGGATCAGGCAAAGGGACTGAGAACCCCCAGGGAATTTGACTTTGAAGGCCAGTGGGATTTGATTACAGAATTTCCACAGGATTGAGAGACACTGAAGGACAACCAAAACAATTTTTTTTAAAGCTTACTTTGTGTCCTGGTCCTAGCTTTTGATCAGTCTCAGTTCTGATTTTTATTTTGTTTAGCATTTGACTGTTTTGCTTTTGCAATCATTTTCACCTCTTCACCTCTCATATGATCTCCTAGCTGATTTTCTAAGCATTTATGTTAGATTTGAAATGTGACAGTAATAATAATTAAATTGGATTTATTTTCAAAAGTATTTTTTGAAAATCACATACTTTTTCAGTAAGTTAAAAAAACTGAGTCTTATTGATGTAGTTAAGGGAAAAGTTGAGGTGAGCAGTATTCTCATAATTTCAAATGATTCCAGAGAAATACCGAAAGAAGACTGTATAGACCCTCTGTGGCCTTAAGTAAGAAAATTTACTAATTTTTAGGTATTTTTTCTCTTGCCTCTACTAAGTTTGAGAGTTTTGTAAGTAAATCTAGCTGTAAATAATTGATGACCCAGTGATAAATGTTGAGAAAGTTTTGACTTGATGATTAAATATGACTTCTGGCTTCTTGCTATACAATTTGTTCAATTCTTATTCAGAGTAAGCCAGTTAAGAGACTGGCATTAGATTAGCTTAACAGTCATTACAAAAGTCTCCATCTTTAAAAATTCAAATGTTATTGAAATATTAAACATTTGAGCTCCTCTTTTTTTTTCTATGAAATTTTCCACTAGAGCAGAAAGGTTTAAAATTTACATGTAGAAATTTAAGAATTAACTGCAAAGATTAAATACAAGCACTATTGTTATCTTATGTAAATGATAATGTTGTCATGATTCTTTGAGTTATTATTCCTTGTGTTCTTTCTCTGCATAACATCATGTTCAAATGTTTGTCCACCAAAAAAATTAATAAGAATAATAATTTAAGAGGCAAACCTAAAATGCGTAAATCCTACCTAAAATGCACAAATTGATGTTGTGGAATAATTTAGAAGTTATTTCATCTGTAGATGCTTAAATCTCTACTAAAAATGCCATGGTAATAGCAGATAGTCTGCTTCACTTGTTTTCTGAAAGAATGCTGAAGTGAAATGGAATTCCTACAGAATGGAAGCAGAACTTACTAACATGCACTTCTGTTTCCCGTAAGTGGCAACGTTGCTAGCAATTAGAAACAACAAACAGCCAAAGGCAGGGGAAGAAAAAGGCAAAGAAGAATGTTTGTTATTTTGAGAGGTTCATCAGGGAATGCTTTTATGTCAGGGGAATAAAAACTGCCACCCAGAAAGGGAAGCTTCATGGCTTCCAAAGTTTCCTGGTATTATTGAGCAAAGTTATTAGAACACTTTTTATTCCTTGATCTTCACTCTTATAGATAAAATGACAAGGGTGTGGTTCAGAGAACGATAGATGAGATGGCAAATCAATGTTTTGGAGTCAGTGGTTTTATTAGGAATCATCTTGAAAGGAACAGAGTCTTTTTATGAAGAACATGAAAATACTACTCTCTACTATATGTTTTGAGTAGGAAGCATTCCTGTTTAGTTGGTTTAGGAACAGAAAAGGTTGAAGCTGTTTATTTTACAGATCCCTTTCCAATAGAGCTGGGGTAATTTTACCACTCACAGTCCTGTTTATTAGATATAGCAGTTCTTTTGTAGTGTCAGTATGGCATTCAAAATATATAAATTATTAGTGAGCCATTAAAAGGTCTCTGGTGCCCCTGTAATGTTCCCTAGATTCAGTCATTATGCAACCTAGATCTTCAATGGAGGGCGATGCACAATAATGCAATACTTTACTTAAATTTTTAATATGAACTGTATTCAATACAGAATATATCCTGTACAGAGGCATTTAATAAAAACCATTATTTCTGAACTTCAGAATTAAATGTCATGACTGGCTACCTTGGCTGACTGGAAATTACCATTCCCCATTGAGAAACTCTAAAGGATCTGAGATATTCAGTATGACCAAAGCTCCTCCCTGTAGTTAAGTTCCATCTCATTTTCTCTCTGGTCTCCACTCACTCCTTTACCCAGTGGTGGTATGTACTGCTACAGATGATAAAGTATCCAACCCAAATGATACTCAACCCAAATGAGCAAAGGTTTTCTTTGCACCTTCCCCATCACTTCTTAATTCTCAAAACTCCGTTACCAATGAAACACTTATTGCTGCCTTTTCTATGTTCAGTTCAGTTCAGTTCAGTCACTCAGTCGTGTCTGACTCTTTGCGACCCCATGAATCGCAGCACGCCAGGCCTCCTTGTCCATCACCAACTCCCGGAGTTCACTCAGACTCAGACTCACGTCCTTCGAGTCAGTGATGCCATCGAGCCATCTCATCCTCGGTCATCTCATTCTCCCGCCCCCAATCCCTCCCAGAATCAAAGTCTTTTCCAATAAGTCAACTCTTCGCATGAGGTGGCCAAAGTACTGGAGTTTCAGCTTTAGCATCATTCCTTCCAAAGAAATCCCAGGGCTGATCTCCTTCAGAATGGACTGGTTGGATCTCCTTGCAGTCCAAGGGACTCTCAAGAGTC